>JAOBAT010146784.1:0-11096 GCA_026413305.1 Hydrozoanthus tunicans
GAAGCGATGTGCTGCAATTTTGATTGCATGCGACGAAAATTGCATGCTATCGCACAAGTGTGCGGTGGGCTTTAAAGTAGCTGTTTTATTTTCCGGTGAACAAGACCTTTGAATAAGAGAGAACACGTTGCTCGTAAAAAGTGCTACCAAAATAAACCAAAACTATTCTTATGTTGCTTATGAATCAATGAATGAGCTTCTGAGCCGGAGACACATTACGCGATATTATACGCAGACCGCAGCGAACTTGGTCGCCTGCCAACCGTGGCTTATTTAATCGCTCGTAATTGACATGCTGGATATGGGCGATTTTATACGCCAGTCGCATCGATCAGCGAAATTTGCTTTCGCAATAGATGACACATTAAGCGAATTTTAGCGAACTCCGCCAATCGCAGCGATCGGCGTATAAAATCGCCAAGCGTGTCCCGGATTTAAATGCTCAACTAGCTAAGCGATGGGTGCTCCAAAGGCGGAGAAACTTCTATTATTCTTCTCAAATCTCAAATGAAATGCAGGACCTTTGGCTGTGACGATGGCAATGGGTGGTTACGTAGTAAGGAAGGCCCTGAATCACTCTTGTCTAGCAAACGCCTAGTAGTAGTAAGTTGCCGTATATATAACATCCATCTATACTAGTAAACTAACTTTAGTAAGTGAACTAAACTAACTTTATTTATCGTCGTTACGCTTTGAGTGGTTGCCCAACCTCCCAAGCCAGTGCCTTTTGTTTAATCGCTTGACGGCACGGATGTCGGCGTGAAAGTCGATTTTGTGGAGGGAGGAAAACTGGACAACCCGGAGAAAAACCCCCGGAGTCATAAAAAGATCAACAAATCTTAGCCCACATCCAAACCCAGGATTCGATCCCGGGTAATCGCTTGACGGCACGGATGATGGCGTGAAAGTCGATTTTGTGGAGGGAGGAAAACCGGACAACCCGGAGAAAAACCCTCGGAGTCATAAAAAGATCAACAAATCTTAGCCCACATCCAAACCCAGGATTCGATCCCTGGTCCACAGAGGTGGGAGGCACGAGTGCTAACCACTCGGCCATCCTGACTCCCCAATGAGTACTAAGAACTATAAAGGTAATCATACAACAATTATAAAAATAATCCATCTGTAAACACGGGCGCTATAGTAAGCTCACTGTATCAGTAATTGGTTAATGATACAAAGCGTAGCTAGCTAGGATGATCTGTTAACTGTTCATGACAAATACTAGCTACTGTTTGTTTAACGAATCATTGGCATTTTAATATTTGTGGTGAATACTATGTTATAGACCGTTAGATATGATTTGCCAAGCCACTGAACAAGTTTATTTTTAACTTTTAGGACTATTGACACCGAAGGACTTTAAAAATCTTTCATGCACGCTTTTCCGCAGATTTGTTATTTCGGTCTTTTGGCTTATCATTCGCATTTGTGTACTACACTATGGCTACGTGACTAAAAGTAACGCCTTCAAACGATACCAACGACCCATACACTGAGTTTGGCTCATTCGGCTATGTCGCTTATTCCATGAAAGTTCTCAACGGATGCTGCTCAATTAACCGTCACATGATTTCGCTAGGCCGGCAGTTTTATAATTCATTTGCTACTGTATGTCATTAATTCGGATCTCTAGCTAGTATTTGTCACGGACAGTAAAGAGCAGTTCCAGTTAAGAGATCGCGCTAGCTAGCTACGCTATGAATCATTAACCATATACTGATATAGTGAGCCTATCCTAGCACCAGCGGTCTAATGACCGTAAATCTAGACGGGTGGCTTGAAAATGCCGATAATAACAAAATTGAATGGAAGTTGATCGCTTGATTGGAAATATTTTGTAGTTTTAAACTTCTCAGACCGCTAACAAATTTTCTAAAAGATTTGTTTTTATTTTCACACGCCAGTTTAGCTGTGAGCCAAATAGTTGGTAACATCCCGCGTTACGTCAGAGTAGTAAGAAATTCACGTGACCACTTCAGTCGTCCCCACAAACTTTCGGGAAATCACACTCGCGATCGCTGTTTATGTTATAAAGTGGAATTGCTTATCGATATCTCTTGGTTCTTTTTGGGGGTTACTTTTCTTACGTTAACTTGTTACCGTTTTCCTATTTGAACTCTCATCACGGTATTTTCGACAGGGCACCCAATGCGGCATGTTTTTGCATTTTCAGTTGCTCAAAACGGAGAGAAATTGAGTTTTTTAAAATATTTTTTTCGTTTGATTCTTCATCCGAGACTTCCTGGCCATTGGATATTGTTTAAATTTTGTTGCTATACGCATTTTTAGGGAGTTGTTTAAATAAAACGAAAATAGTCAGTCACAGGACAGATCAGAGGCCGGTTGTTCGAAAACCGGTAAACTTTGAACCAGGATTAGCTCTTAAAAAAACCCATTTGTTGCCATGGTTATTAACTCGGACAAGGGCTAATCGTCTTTTGAATAACTGGGCCAAGAACGATAAGCTATTTTCAAGAAACACTAGCGGGTGATCTTACCTTGGTTGGGTACTAGGTCTCCAAAGCCAATCGTAGAAAATGTAATGAAACAGTAGTAAACGGCATCGAGGAAACTCCACTCTTCAGTCTGCGAGTACAGTAAGCCCCCTAGCAACAGCATAACAACCATCAATGCCGCTGACCACAACAGAGTTTTGGTCTTCAGAACGGTAACCTCTCGTTTACAAATCTTGGTCTCTATCTTGTAATGGCACCAATGTATAAACTCGTGGATTTTATCGCCGATATGTTTGAGAACCATCAAATTGAGAGGAATACCAAGTAGTGCAAACACAAGGCAAAACATGCGACCGCCAAACGTGCTAGGAGCTAAGTGGCCGTAACCTGGGGCGAGAAACAAACCAGCCGTCTTAGTGATACCTGTTACGTCATCTTGTTGGTCTTTTGGAGGGAACATTTTCAGTGAGAAAAATTCAAAATTCTACACGCCGTATCTTGACGTATTATCATCGTATGTTTCTCAAACTT
Source organism: Hydrozoanthus tunicans (assembly GCA_026413305.1). Classification (NCBI taxonomy): domain Eukaryota; kingdom Metazoa; phylum Cnidaria; class Anthozoa; order Zoantharia; family Hydrozoanthidae; genus Hydrozoanthus; species Hydrozoanthus tunicans. The sequence goes on from JAOBAT010146784.1 coordinate 2,991, forward strand.
GGCAAACCAACGTTTTTTATAGTATACTTTTTGAAAATTGAAAAACTGATTTCGTGTCATATGCTCTTTAAGCTCATGTACCGAAATGACCATATATGGAGACTGATTGTGTAGCGTTGCAAAGCTGAAATGAGGTTCTGAATAGATTCTAGATGTCATTTTTAAGTATCAACAGGTTTGGGAAACTCAAGAAGTTTAACAATTATTCCATTGCACTCGTTGGATATGAGATGATTTATACTAAATTCATGTCTGAGAGAATTACGTCTATAAAAAGGAAATTAGGGAGTTACGACATTTTTATTCCACTACACACTCTTTTTATACATGAACCATTGAATTTGGCCAAGGCTCATTGTTCTCTATTTTTTAGCGATTCGAGCCTTAAATTGTTTTTGAATGTTCTTACTAACTATTATGTTAATGTTTAAATGAAGGAAGAACTAAGTCTAAGGTATTGCAATACTTGTATAAGAAAACGAATTTGATCAATTCATCGTGGACTTACCGTAGCTTTTTGTTAAAAAAATCAAGTTTAAAATTAAAGATAAATAATGTTTTTAAGGGTTTAAAAGCAAAACGATCATGTTCTTCTCAGTAGTTTTCTCAATCCCTTTTAAAGGGTTCAATAGTTTCCACGTCTTGGAAATTTTATTAGAATTCACGACCAACATCTCCATTTTTTTCTTACCCCACAACTAATTTTCAAAACTTAGAGCAAATGTATGGGAAATTTGAACTTTGTATATTATTGCTCCAAAGTGTAATAAAATCGTTTATTTTTCTATATTCTGTTATTTAGTAATAACTACTTACATTTTACTTATAGTCATCTTGGTGTTACGCGCCTCTTTGATTTTTTGCCATCTCAAATCAAACGCACGCTTTTGGAATAATTACTAATTAACCCTTTCAGCCCTAAACACGTCAAACGAAGCGTTACTAGATAGGAGAAATTTGCTTTTCAACTTTGAGCTCTGTTTGATCTGTCACCATTTTCTCATTACTAAATGTCTTACTTTATATGAGTTTTGTAAGAAGAAATTAGATGTTGAATGTGGACAACCAGGCCAGGGTTGAAAGGGTTAGTTAAGAAAGATTAAGTTCTAACAAGCTTTTTTTCTAAAGTCTCCGAAGGGAATCGAACTCATGACCTTCAGGTAATTGGGTTAGATGACCTTTCAACTAACGTTAGGAGCCGGGATACTTGTTGTTTCCCTATGTAAGCTCCTAAAGCTAATTGGGATGAACATCTTGCTGACCATTGTTCAGAGGGTCTTAGTTGCTATTGCTTAGACTGTTGTCGCACTTCGGTCTTTCGTCAAAAGTAAACAAAGAAGTATGCAAAGAAAATGTATAGAACGTCAGCAGGACATTCAGATACCCGACAGACATATTAGGTTTTCCTCCGGTCTAAAACTAATGTAATAATCTTCTATATGTTCTAGTGTACTGAAGAAAGTAATAATAATAATAATAATAATAATAATAATAATAATAATAATAATAATATCTAGCGAGCTAATCGCCCTTACTTGCAGTCATGGACTGAATTGCAAAGGACGCAGCTCAACGAGGTCGGACCGAAAGCATGTTAGCGCTAACCGCTCGGCCGTCCTGACTATATTTTTTTTGGCTAGGAAGGGAATTTACAACAAGTAAATTTAAGAGAGCATCTCTTTCGCCTTCCAACACACTCGTCCGAAGACAATGGTTTGAATGCCTCTCCTGGTTACTAGTCAAACGTGATAACCATTACACCACCGGGACTCGCCATGTTGGAAACATTGCAGTTTACGGGGTATAGAACTATCAAACATGGATAATTTCTCTTCACTCGATTGTGTTATATTGCCTAGATCTAGAACCTTTTTTAAGGATACATACTAACAAACACACTTTTTTGGCTAGGAAGGGAAATTACAACATTTAATCAAACCAATATTTTCGGACGAGTGTGTTGGAAGGTGAAAAGAGATGCTCTCTTATACCTACTGAAGAAAGTAAAATCCGTGGTTAGTTTTTGTAGTATTTCAATGACAGCACTAAACAGCATCGAGTTTTGTGAACAAAGCAGGAAAATTATTTTACATTAATTAAGTTCAGCGACGATTGTGCTATATCAGTTATATGAGGGAATTTGTTAAAGTTAAATACAAACTATGCCCTGTTAGTATCTGCAACATTTTTAAAGAACATAGCAGTCGGTATAATTTGAGACAGTCCGATTTTTATCCTCCTAGATTTAATACTGTTACAATCACTCACTGAAATTCTCAGGACCGAGGTTATGGGGAAAACTTTCCTCGGAAGAAAGATCAGCAAAAACTTTTTAAAAGAACGGTCCGAGGCAAAGACTTAAAACTTAGTAGATGCGAGCTGTCAGGGTTGTACCCTCTGTTCAACATGACATGTTTTATATTTCAATTTTAATTAATTCAGTTTTTATCCATTTTATCTATTTTATCTTTTTCTAAGTTTTTTACACCAAGGTTTTACACTTTATATACATAGATTTTTCATAAATTTTCATACGGATTTCTTGTATTTGTTACCACCATAATTATAAACATTTCTTTTTTTTTCTTTTAATATGTACTTGTTAGTAGTCTAACTTAGTCTGTGTCCCTTAATTAGTATGCGTTTTAGCAGGCTACATGGTTTGAAACGTTAATAAAGGTTTCATTCAAGTATTCAAAGAAAAAAATTCCGCCCGATAGAAACTACATCGATGCGAGGTTACAGTTGGGGTTTATTCCAAGACTTGTCTTGTAACTTTGTAAACAACAAATGTACCATTACTGACAAAAGACAACATCAACTTAGTGCGCGCCGATACACTTATAGAAGATGCACTTGATTACAGCCTAACAAGTTTAACAAATGGTAACAGTTTTAACAATATTTTATCTATTTTCGACCACAAACGAGTGATTTTCAAGTATACCCTTTTTCTTACAAAAATAATGGAGTTAAACTGTTTAGCAATTCCATTTTTCAATTTCTGCTTTTGTTGGGATTTCGAACAACAACAACTTCTGCAAGATGCAATTTCCACTCTGTTATAGAGTTCCTCCATTTTGTATTTCGTGTTTACTAATTACTCCTTACCTATTGTTGTGACGACGCTGGCGGTGAAATACAGCGAAGCATAATAAGTCCATCTATTCTGACACCACGATTCTTCTGTCCGCTGGCATCGATGACTGAGGGCGATTTCTACCTTTCTTGTTAGGGCATCGAATTCCTTCACACTCATATTGTATTTCCTCATCACAAGTCTACGTACGTAGTTCAAATCTTCCACTTCTGCTTGCTCAGTTTCGTTTTCAAGGATTTGAAACACTGCCGCTCCAGTTAAAAGGTAGATCCCTAACAAAAGTATCAGTAAAAGAAGACGTTTGGTATCCCGGCGCAGAGACAGATCCATAAACTTCCATTACTCGATCGAAGGTAGTCCACATCTGTTCCCATTAGTCCCTCAATCTCTAGTAAGTGAAGCGTATTCCAGAGTGACTTTCTCAACAGCTCCTGACACATGGTGAATTGGTACCGGCAGCAAAGTCACTAAAATCATTGTTTTTTCAAATAACTGGAGCAGGTGCCTTCTCTCCACCAGCAAAACAAATAAACATTGAAAAATACCAGTCCGAAGACATATTGGGAAAAGGAAGAAAGAAGGGTAGTCTTTAAGTGCAAAAGGAAAGTACAGTTGAAAAAATACTAAATTTGTACGTCTTTCAGCCACTAGAAAACAATGCATAATGGTCAGTAAAAACTTCAGTAAAAACCATTCAAACTCACCTACCGTTATGCTTTGTAAAAAATTCCTTGTCAACTTAAAAATCGTTTCCCAAAGCAAGAATTGGATCACCTTTAAAAGGATACATATTTTTAGTACGAAACTTCAAAACATTTCAGCGGTATAAACAGAACTACCGACTTGTTCCAAGTAACATGTACACAGTCAGGAAGCAGGGTCAACTTGAGTAATCATCCGGGTCTTACGATCAATCTCAACATCCGGGTAACTCTTCACCTACGAGAAAGCTGCTCACTTCCATTGAAATGAGCGACCGCGAAAGTTATTACCTCTTAGTTCAATATACTCAGAACATATACAATAGTGTTTGAGGCTTTCGGAGTGCGTTATATCTGGGCACATTGCTTGGAGCTGATTCAAAACTTTACATCTTCCAATTATATTGGATAAGTTTTTCGTTGTTTTACCATTCAGGAAACTCAACTGATTACAAAGGAATTAATCTAGCTTTGCTATCTGTAAATTCTAATTGCATGCTTCTATTTTCAACTTTTATCGATTTTCCCATTTGTTTCCGTTTTCTCCCCTTTTACCAATCAAAACGTATTCAACCAGTATAGAGTTCCCGTCGCCTGGCTCGCGTAGTACTAGTGTTTATTTTAGTAAATACTGATATACTTTTTTAGGTTTTCCTTTCTTAAAGTAAATTCCTTTAAATGAGATGAACAAGCAAATGTTGTTGAAGTTACGTCGACAACTCATAATAAAGATCATAAAAAAGCATCGATTTAATTATTGCTGGAGCACTCAAAATTTCAGAACCCCGCTTTTGCGGTCACTTTGTAGCCCCTTTAAAGAAATCTCACTCAATTATTATCTTATCATCTTAATTTATTTACTTCATCATCATACAAGCCCTGTCTATGGCCTGACGGTTGTCGTATTTTAACTCACGGCGCCCGATCTATTCATAACGTTACAAATTTATCAGGGTATTTGGTATCAATTTCCTTATAGTCCGGTAAAATAGTTGCTAAGGTAAACCATTTGAAGTTGATGAAAATGCTCTTTCTTTTAGCTTGTAGAGTTAAGAAAGGAGATTCGTGTATGGAGAGGTGAAAAGGGTATGGGGTTGAGTAGAGTTAAAAGTAAAACCAATTTAAAAAGTTGGAACAGAAATACAAGCCCACTCTAGTCATAACATTAGAGATTTATTAGGGCATTTAACATCAATTTCCTTGAAGTCTGGAAACACAGTTGGTAGAGAGGCCAGTTCTTTATCAAGTACCGCGATAAGGTGAGAAGCCAAGAACTGGTCGCCTTTGATGGAAAAATGAAGACCATCAAATACCATGTCTTGCCAGTCCTGAAGTGAAAAAGAAATGATTTAAGATGCAATTATAGACGAAATATGTTTTAAACTCAGGAGTGAGACCCTACAAGTAGTAAAATCTACAGCTTTCAGTTTTGCATTTCAAGATATCAACCACATACGATTCTATCCTGATTATGATTACGAATCGCTGCTCGACCCCTTCGCTCGCTCCGCAGCAATCACGTGGGTTGTTGTTACTATTTTACATTTTCAGTTCCAATATTAATAGACCTATGTATTTGGCCAGTCACGTGATCTGAATGAGTAAACAAAAAAAAAAGCGGCGAACAGTAGTGATGCAGGACTGAGAAGGTTAATTCACCATAGCCTGCGTGGCGGCTATTGGTTTCCTTGGAGCTCCTCGCCGGCACTACTAGTTAATATTAGATACACATGTATATGTGTGAATAGAAAATTGAAGGCAAATAAATAATCTGAAACTAAAACTGAAAACTAGCAGCTATTTTTTAGGGAAGAGGCAAAGTGTCAATTATCTAGCGGGGCGCCATCAGTTAAACGCGCAAGCAATTTAAGAAAGACCTGGCTTTTTGAACTTTGGCAGAAAAAAAGTCATCGAATTATTCAACCCTCGATCCGGCCAAGGTTCGAACCGGGGACCCTAGGATTGGGAGGCACAGATCTCACCACTGCTTTTCATAACCTCCACCTTAAACTTACTACATTTACTTACTTGTTCAGCTAACATGAGAGAACAAAGATCCAAGACACGAACGCCATGCGTTTTACCAAGCTCAACACAAGCAGCAGAAAACGTCCTAGTTCTCTCATGTGACAAATTCATTTTACCATACCCTACGAAGAAGAGGTACAGTTTTAATAGAAGGACCAAAGCTTTGTTCGATTTTGCACACGGAACACAAATTTCAAATCTCACCTGTGATTCTGTAAGTACTATACTACTACAAACGAAACACTGATTTGTCAGCATTTTTGGCAACGCAAAGGAGATGCGTTCGCTCAGATACGAGAAATTTGCGACCATAATTTGTACGGCAATGTAATTTTCTACACTACAGTTGGCGGCATTAGTATTTGTCACATACTTAATTCGATATTTACATAGTAGGTCGGTGAAATATAAAGCGAATCAGCCACCCATATCAATCACATGTTGAGATATCAAAAACAGCCAATTGGAACGCATGATTTCCATATCATTACGAGTGATTGCTATGAAACTTTTCCCGCCTTTGAAACAACTTGCCAATCTACTTCGTTGATGATTGTACGTGGTTAAAAGAAAATTACACGACCACTTGTCTAGTATCTACAAACAACAAGATTACTAGAGCATCCCCTCATTAATAAGAAAGGGCGTTTGTTGCATCACTTATCAGTTTACCGACCCATTTCCTGCACACGCTTCATCCACTTCTTCTCGCACACAGGTGGCGGTGACACCAATACAATCCTAGACTTTGACAGGCCAGCACACAAAAACTGTTCAATTATATCAGCAATGTTTTCTGTGTATTGCTGTACTGTAAGTGAGCGCTCATCAACGCCACTGAGAACTGAATCGTTTGAGCCAAGCAAGATAACAGCAGCAACAACGCTGCCACAAGGGTTATTATCGCTCTCCATCACTTTTGGCAGGATTAACTTGTTAAATGCAGACGTGTATCCACTAAAACCGCGATTTAGTATATCACATTTCCTGCAGGAAAAAAAATTGTGTTGGTAACTTGTCCAATCCAGAATTCATTTGTCTTAATTGTAATTTGTTTGGGAGAACTTCACTTGTCATCTTCAACAACTTACAACGTTTGATAAAATCCTATTTTCTCACTAAGAAATGACTTATTTTGTATGTCTTATGTAGGGAGAAGTAAGAGGTTCATAAAGTGGCTGAGGTTGAAAGGGTCAAATTTTACTTTACCTAGCAATTATTCCAAAAGCATACTTTGCATATGAGATGGTAAATAGCCAAAGAGGGTATGTAGTCTCTAATTTGGCTATAAAATAAGTCTTTTCATATCCAACAAGCATGCATGAATGGAATGCTTGTTTTATTACATTTCTTGAGTTTCCAAAATCTTAATTTGTTAAAATTTAAATATGACAGCTCAAATCTCTTCAGAACTATATTTTAGCAGCTAAAATTGGATTCACATAAACTAAAATTGTTCTAGTTTTAAAACCATTGTTGAAAAACCTAAAAAGGGACTAGATTCATTTTCTTTGTCTTTACCTTTAGGCCAAAATAAAAAAAAAATTACTTGTTTAGCGTCTGCGCCCAACCTGGAAAATGCGCCCGACCTCAATTTTTTAAAATTTTTTTCCCTTTGTATAAAACAAAAAATAAATGTAAAAAGAGTAAACATGCACGCGCCTGTGATCCGCATTCTTATCCCCATACTCCTAAGAATATGTGCAACGTTTCTCACTCATTTATTCACAGAAACACGTGGAGCAAAGTCGGCACTTGGTCTTGATTTTAGGAACTATATAAAACCTGTGCAAAAAAAATAATAAATAAACGCCTTCTCGACCTGGAAAATTTAAGATGAGTGGTTGCTAAACAAAAAATTTTTTTTATTTGGCCTTACACTGATTCCTTAAAAATAATTAATGTCCATTTGCTTCAATAAATTGAAGGGTCTAGTGCAAAAATGACATAAGTGACTTTTGATGATGTTGTCAACTCTCCTTACATTATCCTTATATATTTTTTTTTCATAACTCTCGGAAGAGTTTAGCATTTCATGTAAAGTCACTTGCGCTGTCTTTTACTAGACCCATCATTTTTGAAGTTTGTAATTTTGTTTGTGTTTTATGACTTTTATTTTCAAAAAAAAAGCAGGGTAAGGACTCAATTCAGTACCAGTCAGTTATCTACAAACTTCTACTTACATAATGTTAATGCTCTAAGCTAGTTCTCAGAAAAAGGCTATGGCCGAGCTTGCAATGCTAACCGAGTTCCCTCTCGGTACTTTATTCTAGGGTC
>JAOBAT010146795.1:0-11095 GCA_026413305.1 Hydrozoanthus tunicans
CCATGCTTCGGCTGCAAACCAACAACTTCGACAGCGAACTAACCGCAAGGTAACTTTTATGGCTGTCGCACTTATGGCTTCCTACGCCGTCTCTTGGTTCCCTCTTCATTTTGACACAGTCAAGATGTTTCTAGACCCAAGTAGTGCAAAAAGTTTTGTAAAAACTGTTCCAGTAACATTTATTTTAACATATGCCTCTGGAGCCTTGAATCCTATTGTCTATGTAGTCTTTAATGAAAACTTCCGCAAGGCTTTCCTAGAAATTCTTAAACCTTTTTCATGTTTGTTTTGCCTTAGAGACACCAGATGCTGGATGAGTAACCGAACTGAGAATTTTCCATCTAAGTTTGACGGTTCAGAAAAGGTTTTAAACATAGATCAAAGAACTGTTAAACTTACTGGAAATTGTAAGTTGAGTTCTCCCGCGTTATCTTGAACAGACTATATAGAATTTTACCATTTAACTAGTGTACATGTTTTATAGTTGATAGCGGCGCTGTGAATTTTCAATGAAAGTTTGGCATTAAAGAAAGAAAGAATCTCCAATATGTCTATTGTCGGGCTTAGGTACAACATTTGGCCAGCAACTAGGATAGCGTTTTCAAAAATCTCTGTTTCGTGCTTCAACACTTTTTCCAAATGTTTCAAATGTAAAAGTCTCACAAAATTTTTCTATGAAAAAAATGGGCTCTAGTTGGGAGAATCTTCCAATTCAACAGGATTCAACTAATGCTTAATTCTTGGAAACATTGTTAATGATTCTGTTTCGCTATAAACGTTAGTGGTGGAAACAAAAAATTATTTGGGGGGGGGGGACACAGTTCGTTATAAAATCTGAGATTCCCATCCAAGAGTTGCTGTTGTTAGTCAGAAATTATTCGGGGGGAGGCAGTTCCGGTTCCACCGCTCAAGATAAACCTTTCTGGTGAATTGCAGCGATTTTAAATATTGTTTTATTTCCTACATTCAAGTATTGTATTGAGTAACAATTCACTTATCTGTCTAACACAAGAACGAGGGTAACCGGGCAAGTTTAGAAGTAGACTGTGGGAAAACACTGTTAATAAGAAAGGTCCATGTTGTTGTATTTGTCTTTAAACGTTTGATAAAAATAAAAACCTTTTTCGAATCCAGTGGCTCACTGTTTCCATAGTAACCGTTTAGCCACTACACTGCCCCATATCTTTACTAAAGGCGAGCTTGCAACTTTCGATAGGAACCAAATTGAGACGACACACCCTTTTTGATTCGTTTCTAGGCCCAATTTAGAGCTCAGAGAGCAACTAAGTTAAAGGTAAAACAATAAACTAATAACAGTTTACGAGGTACTTTGATTTTTACGGGCTCCTAGCTAGCCTTTCAAATCAAAGCGTAATATTTCTATGCTAAAACTCGCCTTACTTTGAAGTATATTTTTGATGTCACAAGTTGTTTTGCGTACTTAACTATTTTATCAGGCATAAAAACTGTGCTCAACATTTATACAAGTCGCCAAAAAAATATCACAGATGAGCAAAAATTGCTCTCGGCTTTCCTATCATAAAATTTACAACCAGACTCTGTTCCCAAAAATATAAGGAAGCACCTTCGCTGTATTTAGTTCTCGATGAACTGGTATTTGATTTACCTTAGAACTCAAGCTCAAAGGAAAGAACTGAAAATTTTTTTGTACCTTAGTAGTATGTACTAGATGTCTCAATAACATACTTTCAAAAATCTGATAAAACATTATTAACAAAAATCTTCTATTAAAGTGGAGCACTGCGACATTCATTGTTTAATCTTTATACAGCACAAGATCATCGGGAGTGGAAGAGGAATCTAGAATCAATCTTGAATCTTTAATCACATTAATCACATCGTCTCACAGGCTGTGAATCATGAAGAAATTCTATAAATGAATCAGGAAGAAACTCTATAAATGAATCATTGGTCAAAAAATATCTGTGAATCACGAATTATCATACTGAAAAGATTCCGCTTCCACCCCCGAAGATCAGAAGTCATGTTAGTTTCGTACGGTTCCTTTTCAAAATCAACACATTGCACGATTTTGGTTACTACAAACATTGGATAAGCCTAGGAATCGAATTATCTTTCCAGCTAGATCACTTTGAAAATAGTTATGCGAAAAGGAAAAAAATACTCTTGGAATCTCTACTGCACACTTTCTAAAAATGTATCAACAAACTCCCTCAGCATCAAAACCAAACGGCCAAAAGTTCAATTTTTCGCCAAAAGCGAAAACCATCATAGACATTTTTTGTATAGCATGCACATCTAGGTGATCGCTTCTGCATCAAATATCGTGTTACTTGGGATTATTTAACGTTTTGGGTTTTTCAAGTATTTTAATGTCTCTATTGTCTTTATTATTCTAGTAAGAATTGAATAAGTACTGAAAAGATATTCGTTTAAACCCTACTGTCTGCTAATGCTACGGGTGAATCTACTTTACAAATTCCAATAACTTGGACATTTCTTTGAGCTGTATTTGCGACTCTTTCTAAAACATCCAATTATGGTGGAAAGTTATCAAATCGGTTACTCGTGGAGCTTTTTCTAGTCTTTAAACAAACAAAGCATGAAAAATATTTCTGAGAACCGCAAGGCAAGCTTCACGGAAGACGTCGTTAAAGACAATACACACAATAGGGTTCAGCACTCCAGAAGCGTATGTTAAAAGTATTGTATATGGAAGAGTTTTTGAAAACATTCGTGAACAACTTGTATCTTGTGTAAACCTGATTACAATGAAATGAAGAGGGAACCAAGAGACCGCGTAGGAACCCATAAGTGCGACAGCCATAAAAGTTACCTTGCGGTTAGTTCGCTGTCGAAGTTGTTGGTTTGCAGCCGAAGCATGGCCAGGAATTTTACGTCGCCAAAGTTTAATTAAGATCGCAGGATAGAGAATGAATACTACCAATGTGGGTATAAACGTGTTGCAAACATAGAAAACACTCAGATACAATATAGTGTATTCTTTCAAATCATTTTCTAAAGATGGAAAGCATACTCGAGCTCTTGACTCACTCTCAACAATCACTTTTGTGGCGAGAGCAAATGGGCTAGCAAACAGGATTCCAATTATCCATGTGGCTACTAACACGAGTGCAGATCTCTTCGTTGCAATTTGTCGTCTAGTTGGGAAGAAGACGGCCAAGAAACGGTCAGCGCCAATAACAGTGATAGTGTACAGTGATACCACACTTTGCAAGATCCATATTATGAAGTTTATTTTACAGATCACGAGTCCCGCAACAGACTCATGGTGTATCGGCCATTGTTCCTCAATGTTTATGGCCATGTCAACGGGAAGAGGTATGACGGTTTTTAGCAAATCCGATATCGCCATGTTGACGACAAACAAGTTGATTGTAGTTCTCATCCTCTTGTTCACGTTCTTGTAAAACACGTAGATTATTAACAAGTTGCCCATGAGAGATGTCGTGAAAATCAACGTATGAAAAGCCAACTTTTCTGGACTAAATATGTAGTCTTTAGTTCCATTCATGGTCGCATTTCTTTTGTCTATATCCACGTTTGCAATCGGCCTGCATCAACAAAAATGTTGTTGAAACGACACTGACTCGGAAACCAAATATTTGTTTTAACTTTAAGTTTTTATTAAAACATGGTTCAGTTACGAAACGTTATTAGAATGAAATTGAAATATTCGATAGTGTGCTGTTTACTTTTTGAAGAAGGTAGCAGTTTTAATTTATTGAAATGACTTTTAATTAAATTTCTTAGTTAGCCTCGCCGAGTTTTTAATTTTTTTTCTCAAAAGAATGATTGTTTTGAAAAGGTTGTAATAATGAACTGATGGCAATCTTAACTCCCACAAAGTCACATATTTAAGTTTGAGGAGATTATAAGTTCGCTTTAATTTCTTTCTAGAACAAAAGCCGCTCAAACAGAAAATATGGCTCATGTATTTTGCCATTCGAAGTAGTCATGGGGTATATTCAAAGTATGTGATTGGCTTTAACACAATGTGATGCCATGTACGTCAGCGTGCGAAGTCCATTGCACAGAAGACTACTTTTTTAATCCATTTTTTCAGTTTACATATAATGATTGACATTGGCGAAAGTTTGACAAAAATCTGTTTGAAAACGGTTTGAAAACGTTTCTTTGGGCATTTTTAGAATTTTCAAAACTTTTCGGAAAGTCTTTGGAGGTATTCGGAAATGTTCGGTAGTCTTCGAAACTTCTAGAAATGTTTCTAAGGCAATTTCAAGACTTTTTAAAAACTCTGCGAATTAACCTTCGGGAAACATCGCCGGGTAACTTTTCGCTGAATTAGGAAAAAAAACTTGCTCCCTTTGACAACCAATAAGGTGGAAGTAATTTTGCCGTTTATGTTCTAAAAGCAAAAATCTGAACCAGTTCACCTCAACTAAAACTGACGATCTCGTATTAGAGCTTCTTGCATAGAATTAAGGATAATTAGTGTACACCAGCTCGGCTACGCGCGATTTGATTGGTTTAGAAATTGTAGATATGAGACAATATTTACCTCCGAAATCGTAGATAACGACACCCAAACAAATGGCGGTCGCTTCGCGTCTGTTTTGGATCACGATACTGAAAAAGTTTGCTCTGAAAACACGGGAAGTTTAGAACAGCCTAAAGAGTTTCACTGTTTTGCACCATTTACGACATTTTGTAGTTGACATTTAAACTGTTAAAACACGTTTGTTACATATGTTAGGCTGCTCACGCGTGAATCTTGCCCCGCTAAGTGATTTAAGACTAAGTGATTCAAGTAGTAAGGTGTTTTTTAATGAATATCTACCTCGCTACTCTTTCTTGTAATACACAGCAGCCGAACTGTTTTCTGAGAGCTATGGTAGAGGTGAGGTACGGGGAGGGAGAAAGGTAATAGTTGAGATAGAGAGAGGGGAGTGAGGGTAGGAAGTGAGGTAGAGGGAGAGAAAGGCTGTACCAGGTGAGCTTCAGAGACTAGGGGAGAGGTGAGATAGAGCGACGGAAGAGAGGTAAGAGTTGAGGTAAAGGGAGGGAAGAAATGGGAAGGAGGTGAGGTAGGGGAGGAGAGTGATGGTAGGAGGTGAGGTAGAGGGAGGGGGTGAGGGAAGGGGGTGAGGCAGATGGAGGGGGTGAGGATAGGGGGCAGGCTGGGGGAGAGAAAGAGTGTAATAGGTGAGCTTCAGAGAGAATGAGGTGAGATGGAGAAAGGGAAGAGGGGTACGAATAGAGGTAAAGGGAGGGGAGAGAGAGTAGGAGGTGAGGTAGAGGAAGGGAATTAAGGTAGGAGGTGAGATAGAGGAAGGGGAGAGAGGGTAGGAGGTGAGATAGAGGAAGGGGAGAGAGGGTAGGAAGTGAGATAATGGGAGGGGAGAGAGGGTAGGAGGTGAGATAGAGGGTAAGATGTGGGATAAACATGCATTGCAATGAATACAGTATTTCTTTTAGCGTGTGGTATGCACATAAGAATAGACATGAGATTAAAAAACAGAGCTTATTGGACGGATTCTCAGAGAAAGGGGTAAAAGATATGAAACATGAACAACGAACATTTATTTGGTCAGAACTTTAGTTTGACAGATTTTGTTCAGGCCGTTGAAAATTGATCAATCTACTTAACGAAGACTTTTGCAATTGCTGAAATTATCATGAAAAGTTACTTATTATAGTTCGACGGGATATATTCTTGCCTAGACAAATCCTTTTTGGAATGGTTAAAAATGTTTTGAAAGGAGCTGTTGACACAGCTTGTATCTATATCTCATTTTGTGTTATTGATTAGATATTATTGCATTTAACATTGTTGGGCTATCCGATGACATAAAAACAAACCATGTTATTCGCCTATGAAAGTCATTAGTTTATCTGACCGTATAACTTAACCGGAATCGTGCTCGAGCAAAACCATTGTAGAACCCAAGGAAACACTTTAAAATAATGCAATAAAGTTAATCTTACGAGAAGTAATCCGCCGAGCCCGGCGGGCAACCTGGGTTGTGGTACTTGAGTCTTCACTTGAGTTCGTCATTATGGCCGCCGCAACACTGGGCAACTGCATGGTTTGTTGGGCTGTATACAGAAACAAACGCATGCACACAACTGATAATCTTTTGGTCATTTCTCTGGCAGTGTCTGACATCGTTATGAGTACGATTGCAATATCCTCCATTGAAGAAAGTGTGATTGCTCGTCGTTGGGTCTTCAGACACAAGTTAACAGGGGTTCTCATTCCTATTTTGGCGTTGTCGTCAATTTCCGACCTTACAAATACTGGCTTTAAGCCGGTACTTCAAGGTTGTGATGTCTGGTATCTACCGTAAATGGTTCAAACTGGCATCGTTATGTCCTGAGCGTGATTATCCTGTCCTGGTTCGGTGATATTATTGTGTCCACAGCATACTGTATGTACCATTGACCCCCCGTCCATGCAGAAGGGGAACAAGGGTGGGGGGGGGGGATGGCATCAGAAGGAGAGGGTTAAAGAATCTTAAGACAAAATTTAGGAAAAATCTATCAACCCTTTTTTCGTACAGATTTCAATAAACAAAGTTAAATAGTTTAGAATGGGCAAACGGTAGATATAGAGACTGATTGTTCGCAAACACCTCATTTTATCAGATTAATTAATTAGCTATTCAAGGGCTGTCTGTTTCTCTCTTGCTTTGTTGACGAATAACAGCAAGTTTGTAAGGATCTTCTCTTTCGATTCTTTTTATGATGGATGTTAAGACAGGAAACCAATCTCCAGTTTCTTGAAGGGAATTTCTATGTTCAGCTTGTATCGGTAGCAAGACATTTTCCTTAGTCTCAAAATTCGTTTTGTTTCCTATCCGTTTACCTAAACATATATGCACCTCTTCGCTTTCTATCAAATTTATCCTTTTGTTGTTTTTTGGGCACCCATGAAGCAATGTAGCTGACATTACGTCTGCTTCTGATGTTTTACCCTCACTTTCCTTAGCTAATGCCTTCTTTCCTTCAGCATCAATCGACGATCTCACTTTGCCTTGATAAACTATGGTTGTTTCATCTTTGGGTTGGTATGTGTACCTTTCTTCTTTCTCTTCTTTTGAATGACCTGAACACCACTTTTTCGATGCCTCGCCAATCTCAGCACCCACCACATTTCTTGCCACTTCCTCATTTCTTGTACTGTTAGGGTTGGGAAGGTTCAGTACTTCAAGCTCTAGCATTTCATTAGCTCTTGTGGCAGGTTCTTGACGTTTGGTGATTGACTGACAGCAGTTTAAATCCTTGAGGTAGTTTCTGATTGTTGTTTGAAGCCCTGGAACACGGCTACCATAGATAAAGGGGTTGCATAGAGAATTCACCATCAGCAGTGTCTTTCCCCATAGGAAAACACAGGCCCAATCCGAAAAATTGGTAAAATTTATCGAAAAAGTGGAAACAGTTAACAAATGAACAACTAAAAGTGTCCATAGCACGCTGTCAGGCAGCCAATTATAAGAGCAGTTGTCTTGGCTGCGTTAAACTCTTGTTTTCGCTTTGCTCTTTGATGGTGCCTTGGAATGCTGTTGTTTATGATATTCTGGTGGCGCCGCGCTTCCAAATAGATTGCCGCATAGAAATAAACAATTGCCGCTAAAGCAATGGTAGCAACTGTTGCCCCAGCTACTTCGGATGCGTCCAAATAATGGTTTAGGCACACGAAAATTACCGCGATAACCCAGACAATAAAACTTGCGGTTACAAGCCTCCTTGTAGTTACAATCTCGTTATATCGGAGGGCATGTTTTATAGCTAAGTATCTTTCAAAACCAATTAACCAAACATGAAAAACGATGAGCCACAGCAAATCGCCCCTATAAAACAAGCAGTGTTTTAGAGAGACTGGGTGTTTTTGCATTCTCCAGTTAAGCCGCACACCACACTTGCCACGTAGATGGGTTGCACAACAGCGCCGACGACAAGATCTGTTACAGCAAGAAATCCAAGCAACAAACTCAACTTAACCTTCCGTAAGTTCCTGTTCAAAATGATGCAGAGAATAAAAACCCCGTTCAAAAAATAGTTAACGGAAAGACAACAACATTCACAACAGAATCAATAACAAGACTTATGTGAAAAGTGTTAGAAAATTTTACGGTGTTCCAGTCGATTTTGTCCATTAGCTGGCAAGAATAGCGAATCGAGAAATCGGTAAGATTATCTGAAGTCATATTTACACAGAGTATTGCTCGGTTCCAATCAGGACTAACAAGTCAGTTTACGAAAGAGTTTGAGGCGTACGGGTGCCTCACTTTTCCAGATTATATTTGCAGAGAAAACAAAGACTATCCGAAACACGGCAGAGCTTGTATTAACCAACAACTTTTTACTTTCTTAACGCGTTTGTCAGACGAAGTAGTTGTTTTTTCTTCTCTAGACTCAGTGAGCCATTAAGAACTGAAACGAAATTTTAAAATGCCCTTTATTGCTTTTGAGCGTTACGAACTTTTCTTTGGAAAGTGTTTGACGGCAGTCTAATTGTCAGCTGTGTCTTGCTGACGAGGCAATAAAAAAATTAAAGGTACTCAACGAAGCACATTTTCTACGAAAACAACCTCACGCCATCTGGAGATCATTTGTCAAGGTAAACTTGTCAAGGAAAAGTAGCTCGTGTAAATAGGACTTAATAGAGAAACGTTAATGTTACAGCAATTTTAGAAACATATATTGGTTGTTTGTCAAGAACACTTCGGTCTCGCTTTACTCTACGGTAAAATGAATATCTGAATAGCTGTCGTGAAAGTATTTTAAACCGAACTGTCAACCTATAAAAATTGGAAAAATATTTTTTCAGTACAGCTCGTAATTAATCAAAACTGTAATTGCAAAAAGGAAAAAGGTAAAACAAATCACTTTCTTGCTATTAAATATACCTTCATTTATAAGGAATTTTCATGAACTAATTTTGAAGGCCTCTCCCACCGTACGATTTTTTTATATAACTTTCGAAGATTTCTTATATTTCGCCTTCGAGCCGGTCCTTGGGGGATTTGCAATTAATTTTTTACACTCGTTTTGGAAACGTTTTGTTCGATGATTGGGTTCGAAATAGATCTAACGAAGCCTTCATAACAGCCTTCCTAATTAGAGTTTGAAGCAACCAAAGCATTGACGTCGTTCATCTGAGAAAATAATGTAGCGGAGAAATTGCACTAATTAATGACGTTCAGGGCTCAAATTATCTTTATATTTTAACTCATTCACCGGAAGCACAAATATGCTTTTTGAATGTGCAGCTACAACGGCAAGCGAAAACTAGTATGATAATACACAAAAAAGATTAAAAACAAACTTAGAACATATTGAAGCTGGTTACTGAAGTACGAAAGGATGTTTTTAAAGATAAGAATGAGTAGCATTCAATAAGCTGATCAATCATGTACCGAGAAGCAGCCAAAATATGAGCGAACCGAAGACTAAGAGACTTACCTGCATGGCACCCAATTTTAAGACTTTTCCATGGCTGCAGGTGTTCAACCTTTCTTCTCGATACACTGGTTTCAAAACATACCAAATCATTCGCCTCATTTCTGCTTTTAAAACTTGTTTTTAATTTTGTTATAAAATCCAAATAAAATCGAACAAAAATAAAATTGAATTAATGAAACTACAATAAATTAATTTCCAGAAAAATATATATATATAAGTTTGTATGGCATAATGTACGAAAACGAAAAGGGGTTTGTAAGTCGAACAACTAAAAAAGGCCAACTAGTCCAAACAAAGCTTGATGTAAACAGTCTACACTCAATTTTTTCATAAACACAGGTTTCCATTTCGAACTATTTTGTTCTTGTTAAAACGACGTGACAAACTCCAGAGAAAGAAAGCTGCGAGATGAACAATCTTTTAATAATATCTAAGTGGATAAATTGTTGATAACAGGTCTACGTTTTTGATCAATTTGATCATCTTTTATACATTCTTATCGAACACAAGGAGAATCTGAGTATTAGCATTTTAGTTTTAAAAGGTTTCAGCGTTTAAGTGTATCTGCATTATCTCATTCATTTCCACCCTTTGTTCACCTTTTTACAGCTCATGACTCTGCTCGTGTAAATGGGGCTATATAGACTTTTATATTTGTATCGAACAAACGGTCTCATTTGAGCCAGTTTTTGCAATTTGATCATTTATCATGCTACTGAAGCACAATTTCCTCATGCTTTTAGATTAACAAAGTAAGTGATGACCGCGGCTTATTCTATATTCTGCAATCAAGCAGTCTATTGTTCTTAAGTGTCTCAAACTCCTCTTTGATTTCATAAAAATAAATTTTGCTTGTACATTCCATTTGTAGAGACGTTTTTCTAAAACTTCTTTATTCTCTGCGATTATACACATATCCGTTTTACTGCTTTCAAAAATTTGCTTCTCGAATTCTTGTCTCAAGAATTTATTTTTGCATTATGAATAACTTGTTTTCCTTTAATATGATAAGATTAGAGGATATTGATTTAAAACAAAATTGCGTCCTAAAGGGAAAAAATATGATAACAAAAAAACAAAAAAATACGTTGCAACTTCAGAAATAATCAGTTTCATTTTTAAAATAAATACTTAAAAACTGTAAAACTTTACAATTCAAGCGTTCTCTAAGCATAAACTTTTATAAAGTTTTATGGCTCTGTCTGAGTTATTTCCATGCAGTCTCAGGTCTCGGGCAAGAAGTTCTCAGGTGAGATCTAATATAACAGTCGTTCCTAAGAAGTTTATACAAACGAGTGAACAGCAAGCCCGCATTTAGACGAATTGGGTTTCCTATTCAGCTGGATCAAATACCAAAGTTAAAATATGTTCTATATTCTAGTTTTAATTTGTGTAGTTCAAAACGAAAACCAATCTTCGACAACAATTTGTCTCTCCGGGGACACTATTTTCTGTCCTTGCTTAGCTCTTGGTATGTGCGCTTGCTGGGTTCGATCATGAGAACCGATATAAACCGCAAAAAGAAAATCAGCATTAATACTAGATAAAAACAAATACAAGGCAGCTAATAGCTGATAGAGCTGGTCAGCCTAGTTGGTAAGGCGCCAGTCTTTCGTGCGGGAGGCCCGGGTTCGATTCCCGGTGCCGGACCTTCACTCAGGGT
>JAOBAT010146817.1:0-11094 GCA_026413305.1 Hydrozoanthus tunicans
AGACCTGCTAGTGCTAGAATCAAATATTTTTTGGAAACAATTTGTTTTAAAAGTGAACATTTAACAAATGACAAGTGATATAATAAAACGCTACAGTAACTAATCTTAATGTTCACGCCTCACTTCCATACTTGTCACCTAACTAAAGGCCACCAAACAAGCCTTCCATATAACTTATATTTAAGAAGCAAAAAAAAATCCTATTCAAACTTGCATAATATAGTTATTTCGTCAAGATTACACATGCTCAAAACTCAACTGTAAAATCCAATTGAAAAACTATTGAGTGAACTGAAATTTGCTGTCAAGAAGAATATGTTTTAATAGAAAGCATTCGAATTGCTAGCTCGATATGCGATAAAATACAAACAAGACCGGTCGAGACTCCTTGCGTGACAGACTAAAACATCTCAGTGTGTCATTAGGCTGAATTTAACATGTTCGGAGATTTATCATTCTCGGTTCAGAGTTGCTGTCGTCGCTTCATTGTCCGTATGTCAGAGACTGAATTACTGTTTGTAATTTTGTTTAAAACATGGGTTTTGGTCTCAATTTTAACTCCTTTCGAAAATAAACTATATCTATACTAACCTATATCTCGTAATAAAGATGTCTGTTCACTTAAGCAGATCGGTACAACATTGTTGCTTTGGCCAAATATTTCGATGGACTAAAGTCTAATTTTTTCTCACTTTTCGATTGTTTTCAGATAAATCGAGTATTTTTCTAACTAGCAATGTCTCTCTAGTAGTTTTCGTTGATTACAACTAAATAATGGGCGAAAATGTTGGAAACACTAAAGTGGCTTTATGTATAACGCGCGGTTTTAATGTCAAATATAGTGTATGTTTGTCGATATATCGTGGTTCGAAATGTCGAGTTCCCAAAAATGTTTTTCTTGTTTCTATTAAACCAACCCTAGTACTAAGCAATGATATATCCCAAGGTTTCAGGTCACGTTGAACTTTTGAGAAAATCCTTGTCAACTAACAGCACTCGCGCCAGAAGTTCGTTAGTGCGCGTTGTAAGCTCTTTTAAAATGTCAAAAATTTTCATATTTCGAGCCCGATTCCCAAACTTTTACGTTTATTCAAAAGAAAAAAGTCCAAATTAACTAGTGTGATTATTTCAGTTCATTTGTGTAAATGTGCGGTTTTTTAGAGCGATCGCCGCAGACCCTAAATTTAATTCTCAAAAAGCCATTTTTTGTGGTTTGTTACCATACTCAGAAAAATCGCTCGTAAATACTGAAGAAAAGCGTTACAAAGAAAAATATTGCCGTTTCACTTCATCATACATATCAACAGTCTTGCACAGAAAATTTGAAGGAAATCTATTTTATGTCAAAATTTCGTTGGTCGTTTCTTACGCGGACAGCCTCTTAACCACTCTAGATGGGAGAAATTACGAAGAAAACTGGGACTGAATGGGTTCACCACTCTAGATGGGAGATTTTACAAATACAACTGGGAATGAAAGGGATAAGAACTCTAGAAGGGAGATTTTACCAGTACAACTGGGACTGAAAGGGTTAACCACTCTAGATGGGAGAATTTACCAACACAATTGGGACTGAAAGGGTTAGTTCTTCTCGCCGTTTGACAGAAACAAGGCGCTGTCTGTACGACCGAGTTTGTCGATGTTGTGCACGTTGTGCACATCCGAAACAGCGATCAATTAATAGAAGCTAAACAGTGTCATCGCCTTTGCCTGTTCACATCGGAAGTAGCCACTGGACGATATTGTACGAGCATCAGGCTTTTTATTCAGTCAATGTTTCCCATCGAACAACACAAACATGTATGTATTATTAAATAGTACCAAGAGAACCATTTACAGTTCCACAAATATGTATTGGTGTTCAAAACAAATGTTTGCTCTAACATTTGGCAAGGCCAATAGCGACCTCAAGATGGAGGAAGAGAAAATATTCAGTTTTCTCTTCTAATGGGAAGATCGTACAAGCAAAAACTCGCTCTCCTCATCTCCAAGCTATTAGGAAGTTTAAGATACGAGTACGCCAACATCGACGGCGAATGCAGAAAACAATAGTGAATACAAAAGCTGCACGTTGGAACGCACCGGCACGTCGTCGACAGAAAAATCTGTAAATCTTATTTTGCCTTAAAAAATGACTTTCATCCTTTTCTATTCACAAATCGTAATTCAGACAAAAGAGAAAGCAAACTAGCCGTACGTGATCGAAAGGGGATGGAAAGAAGTGTGTTTTTTGTAAGCTGTCGTCGTCGATGTTGCCGTCCTTGAAAGTTTTACTTGAACTAAACGGTTGCTAGTGGAGGTAAGTTGGCAAAGCTCTGTAAATCAGCCCCTGCTATTGTGAAATACACTTTTTTTTACTAAGAACCAGTAAAGTTTTGCCAAGGCTCAATTTTCTTATTTTTTCAACAATTTCAGACTCAAAATGTTCTTATTTTGTTCTTAAGTGCAATATATTCTTTTATGGTTAAAAATCAACTTCACATCAATAAATTAACATACACTATTCAATGTGTGATGCTCTGTGTGATGATTGCTTGCAACGCTGGCTTTGCTATTTTTTTCTTTTTTAATTTTTCATCTGAGCCTAATTAATAAGTGTGTACTTAAAGAAGAAAAAAAAATGGAGGTCTCAAATAACACTTAATTTTTGAGCAAGATCGCAATCTTCTTAGTTCAGAATTTCAAAAAAGTAACTGGTTCCTTCTGTTTAATTGCAGAATCAAACAACATCACGTTTTCCAGCAACTAGGTGCACACACCCAAGCCGGTTGTTAGCCTGTGTTTCAGCCACGTTCACGCATAAATGTAAGGCAAGGTACTCGCCGTCATGCTGTTTTAAGATTAAAGTTTAACAGCTCAACAGGGACTTTAAGTGGATTAAGTGAGGCTAACTGGTTTTGTGGTTTTTCAGTCTTAACCTTCCGGGGCCTCAAAACTCGACTTTCATGAGTTGATGTCTCTTTTTTGTTACTAGGTTCTCCAGCTGGTTCATTAGAAAGCTTTCCACTTGAAGCTGCCTGAGCCCTATCACGGTCAGATGACGTTGGCTTGTCTGTAACGCCCTTCTCTGGGATGGAATTCGCACTGCTTGAGGTATGTTCCTCCTCAGTAGATGGGTTGCTAGACGAAGATCCTGCAGCGGTTCCTGCTGTGGATCCTGCAGTAAATCCCACAGTGGGTTCTGCAGTAGGTTCTACAGTGGATGCCACATTGGATCCAGCAGAGGCCACCGAATCCTGGAACTGTTTTTCCATCAAGGCCTTGGACTGCGCTTTAAATGTCTGCTTAAGAAACTTGACTTGTCTATTAACGTCGCAATGCAACAACATTTCTTCTACCCCGTCCATTAAAGAGAGTATCACTTCAGCGTCTAAAACGGTAAAAGATGCAGAGATATTTAATCAAAACTAAATATTTAGCAGAGACTGGAAAGTCATCTTTGCATTTAGTGGATGGAGGATGTAAAGTGCGAATGAAATCACATCAAAATAATCAAGATCTTGGGTACTCCCTGATGGCAAATGAGCGGGATGAAACTCCTATTACCACTGGTACTTTGTTAATTCTTGTCAAGTGAATCGCTTAGCCTTGACGCGATCATAAATCTTAGATCATGGGTCATGGATCCGCCGAAATCGACGGCCAACCAATTATCATTATCTATTATTAAGTGAATCACTAGAAATTGGGGCAGAATTAGGGTGTACCCAAAACGTTTCATTGACAAACATGATTCCTTGAGGTCTGTTATTGTAAAATTCCTTATGTAAGTTTATCTTTCTACCACCGTTTGATGGTAACTTGGAATACTAAAGCGTATTGCAATTAACGTTTTCAGTCCCAGTTTGACATAAAATAACTTAATATAATAAAAAGAGCGATATAGATAATGGTAACTGAACTGAGTGGAGTGCAATTTGGTCTGAAATCATACGCGTGATTTGAAGTCACAAGTATGATTTCAGACCAAAATTGCACGACACAAAGTTCAATTACCATATTTTGGATGCCGGATCGTACGGATTTCGAAGACGGACTGAGGAAATAATTATTGACAAATTCGGCCTCAAGATTGACAGAATACTTCAAGAAAATTGACAAATTTCTCAGGAAACATGGCTACAAATACTGTTTCACTACGAGCAGGCAATCATTGTTCTGAAGCTGTAAGTAGCTAAATTCGTCCATTTTTTAGTAGGAAATGTGGAATTTGGTCAACAAAGCCCCAGAATTGAGTTTATTGTCTCTGTTTTTGCTGTCTGATTGGCCGAAGTACAGTACTGAAATCTCATTGGTTAATCTATTTTAATGCTTGTTTGTGAGTGGCTGAAAAAAAAGATGCGATTTAGAGTTCAAGTTAGTGCGATTTAGGAATTAATCGCACTGCTGTGAGCCAATCAGATTGCGCAAATTGACTGTGATTTCAAAATGGATGTAATAAAACCAAGTATTTCAAAGAGTCCATATTTGAAAAGGACGTATCCAAGTTTGGTAGTCTTCCCAAATCACCGGCATCTGGCTGGCCAAAAATTGACTGTTATGTTTAAACAGTCCCACCAAATGGAAACTGACAAAACTCTTAAAGAACAAGGCATCGTGCTCTCTGCTAACAACATGCATTGACTGGGAACTTAACCGATTGAGAATTTCGCTTTTCGACTTACCTAATGGAGTAATTGGAGGCAGTGGTTGCCCACGTAACAAACTCCCGAGGCAATTGTATATCTTCTTATAATCTGGCCCTGTGACACCTATAGGCAGTGAGTGGGAAATTTAAGCAAACATGAGCGAGGTAACAAAAGAATAGCACGGCTTTTTAGATTTATTAACAAATAAAGTGCCACGACTGAAACAAGCGATTGGGAAAGTTATTGCTCAGGTGGTTTTCCTAATAATCTTCACCAGTTTGAACTTCTCCTTTTTAAGGGATACGTTGCTGCTCTAAATCCCCAAGACGTGGACTGTAACATACTAATGGCATATAAACTATATACAGTAGTCAGTACCGCCTGGAATCACATATATCTTTGTTCGCGAGCCGTTCACGATCACTGGTCGCACTTAGATCGCAACTTGTTCGCGAACTCTTGTCATTTCTTTCGTTACTTGATCGTTTTTTTGTTCGCAGTTGTCTAGAATAAGGGCTTAGTTCCATAAACACACCTTTATAATCTCTATGAATCCTACTTCCAGTAAAATTATGCAGGTTTCGTGTTGGATTTATGCACGATCGATGTCTACTTGTGTCTATTTTGATAGATTTACAAACAAATGGTAACCAATAAACAATAATTTGCCGGCAGTTGAAATTTTTCAAATAATCTACGCCATCTAACTGGTACATACAGTATGTCGCCACAAAGTACACACACAACTTTCACGAACAAACATACAAAAAAAGTTCTCTATCTTGAGTCGGTGTGCGTCTGTAAAACAAAATACCAGAAAATTTGGGGAAGATGCCAAAGAGAAAACTCAAAGAAAACTTAAGAACATTTTTATTCGAAAATTAAGAAAATCTAGATCTCCGAACTGGATTTTTCTTATTCATTATTTTAATCAAAGTGCGTATGAAACGATTTTTTTCTTAAGCCAATGTTAATTAATCACGTTTTAACTCACAATTGTTCGGTTTGAGTTGCGTTCAACCTTTGTCTTACCTTTTTTATCTGCAATTGAAAATCGTGTTTGGCGGTTCAAAAGAGGTTCCTTTCCGCGCGCAGCTATGACGTACTAAACTGGGAAAGCAGAGAGCAATGGCGGACCAGATAAAGAAGAAAGCGAAGAAAGGTTGAAGTTATTGCGTAGCTGGGGCGCCTAACGATGTTAGTTGAAGAAAATACAAACACACCGAGTGTATCAACGCACTATTTCCCGAAAAATACAGTTTACTACATCATCTCGTCCCCAGTCTCCCTACTTTATGGGAGCCACTTTTGTGCCAGTTTTTTGCAGTTTTTTCTCTCTAATCCCATTTTAAGACATGATAAGCTGCAAAATTTTGCAAAAACAAATTTCGTTTCACAGGCAATTTAAAAGTTTTGTAGTTAAGTTACTTTGTTTTCTTTATGTTATTTTTATATAGGCTATAATTAATTCTTGTTATTATGATTTAAAGTTAGGATTTGTATTTCTTTCACTTTTAGACTCTTTCGGTATGATCAAACACAAACCCGCCTCGGTTAGCTTTGCTATACTTGCGGGTGCGTGTGTTGTAAAATACCAATAAATAAACAAACTTGAAAACTTGAAAAGAAGTCGAACTTGTTTTAGTAAACAGTCGAAGTCTGTCTGTTTGTTACTGGTTAGCTTGTTGAGCTTACCCGGCAAATTAAAGCTCACCTCGCGTTCAAAGCAAAGTAGGTTCACAGTCGCAGATCACTGATAAACTTATAAAAAACTGGTACCTAGACTGAAATATTTCAACTGCAAATAATTTATAGGTTACCAACAGCATAGCTACAGTAGTACATACAGTTTCAAGAACGGAAGGCGTAAGTTCAAACCACGATCAAACCGATAGATATGCAAGTTTAGGATACAGCTTGCAAACTATTATGCAAATTTTGGATTACCACGGTTGAATTATCGTTCTAGTACTAACAAAACCAGCAGTTTGTTACTTCAGTTTTTCATTATTTTTATGCCTGCAAATCTAAAAGAAACATTGTATTCTAATAACTCAATCTTTGAAATGTAGATATAAGTTTATATAAGACTGTATATATAGACTGTATATAAAGATATAAGTTTCGAAATTAAAAGCGTAGCGGTGGAGTAAAAAAAAAAAAACTAGGACAAGTCCTACTGCCCTTGCTGTTCTCTTTAACGATGAAGTTCAGCAATGACTTTGTTAAGTCGAAATTAATAACGCAACGAACCATTTGCCTTAATATATTGTTTACGAGAAAAACCAGTACACAATTCATTCCGGTTACTGGCCCGACCGACCCTGAATTATTAGCGTTAATTCGCCGACCCAATAACATTCGATTACTTCTTTAACCATAATTTCGCCAATATCGTTTCCTTCTTCCCATCAATATTCTTTTAAAACTTCAATATCTGTGGTTTTTTCTCGAACAATATATTTAGCACTGGTTTTCGGTTTAAAAATCGTTACAGTCGCCTTGTTTGTGAACTTAAAATAAACTTTTAAACCCCGTGCTTTTAAAAAATTACCGCATTCAACGTAATTAAGTGAAAATCAGAGAAAAACAAATAAAACTGCAGTTTGAGTTAAATATGTTATCAAATAGATTCTAGAAAATCATTGCCATTTTCTGTAGGAAGGCATTTTACTGTTTTGAGTTTGAAACACGGAACCTTGTTCGTTCTTCAAAACAGTCAAAAATGTTTGTCTTGTTCAATAAGATCTAGTTCATAGCTCATTTTTAATTCAAACACAAAGTTACATTAAATTCGTCGATTGATCGACATTAAGTGCTGTCCGATAGAGTTGTTCTCTATTGGGGCAACTTGTTTTCAAGTTTTTAAAGTAAAAAGTGCACAAAAGAAAAACCTTTGTGGTCACACACTTGATTAAGAAAGTGCAGTCTATCTGGCACTGCAGCAGGTTTGTTTGTTCACTTTTAATTACTATAATTGAAGTCTCTTTCCGATTAAAACGTTGTTTTTAAAAAAAGACTAAAATTTTTTAAAAACTGAAACACTTTTTGAATGCGAGTTTTGGCAAATTTGGGTTTGCAAAAACGAAAGTTTTAATTGATATTCAAAAGCCGACCCGAACTTTCAAGTTTTGACAACAATCCGTACTCCAGGCAACCAAAGCCCCGATCATATGTGACGGGCTAGCCCAGTTAAGCAGGCTGAGTTTTTCTTCCGTGATCCCGGCTATCAGTATTAACTGTGTAAAAATTAGACTCGCGATTACATGGAAAAATTTCAGCCCGGTTTGCCGAGATCTCGTTAACGACCGTCCGGGATCCCGACAAACCGGGCTTAAATTCTTTCATATAATTGCACAATCGGGCTGATCCGGCCTCGCTTTGACAAAGCAATGAGCACCTAACAAAAATTTCGCAGTTCCGCCATTTCGTAAACAAATATGAAACTCCCGCCCGGCCCGAACTACGGTTGTGTTTACAACCCGCTCAACCGGGCAAGCCTTTTCCATAAATTATAATCAAGCCCTTTACGTTGGCCTGGCCTTATACTAACTAGTTAAAGTTTACCCAATAATTGTAATCTAAAAGTAATAATCTATCAACTGTTTTTATTACACAAAATCCATTTATTACACAAATTAAATGACGAGAGAAACTATTTACAACTTTTAGTGTTAAACCTCCGTAAATAAGAATCCATGAGCTTTCTACACTCTCTCTTTACTAGTTCGCGCTTCCCTGGTGGTGTCGGGTAGTATTCAAAGACGTATCTCATGATTTTAGATACTTTTTCGGGGTCGACAGCTTTCTTACCCCTTACTCCGGCGATATTTCTTCCCCTTAGCTCGTCTACACTGCAATATTTTTTCAATAACCGCACGGCGAAGTTACAATAAGAGGATGAAATTGCATGCAACGATGCTGCCGTTTCATGATCGTCGAGTTCTTCACTAATGGACTGGACACAAGGAACTGGAGGTCGTCTTGATTGTTGTTTGTCGGTTTGAGTATCAGCTGGGGTAGACTGCGCAGACAGCTGGTGAGGGTGGTGATCAGGCTTAGGCGAAGGAAATGAGTTAAATGCGAGGTTGAACAACGGATGGCTGAGGACGCGGTCAAGCTTTGTTTCAATTCGTTGTAGAATGTCTAGGAGTGGTTCGGTTTTAAATTGGCTGGCATTAGGCGAAACTGTTGAAAGATCGGTGGAGGAACCATTGAGCAAAGACTGGGAGCTAATGCTGATTGAGTGGCTTGAACGATGATTTAAAATGGGGGACGTGTTGCGGAGCTGGAAGGAAGGATTGAGCGGTTTGGACGAAGTCAGCGTCGATTGTGGAACTGTTTTTGTTTGTACAACTGATGCTGGCTCTCTCTCCTTTTCTGGGCTAGAAATAGCGATGACTGGAGCCTAAAACATAAGGAAAGGTTTTTAGCGTTTATCAATTACTTATATTCGACCAGTTTAAACTTTTTTTTCATCAATTCTTCCAAACGTTAAAGAAAAACTCTCTTGAGGGGCTTGCTAAAAATACGAAAACTTGTAAATACTGTATGTTTTCTCTTTTTCCTTTGTGGTATTGGCTTTATTTAGGATGCTGTTTTGTTTGATTTCTAATTAACCGGATTCCTTCGTTTCTTTGCCTGACTGAAAAAAGAAATTTGTTCGTATTCAAAGAAATATTCTAGAAGTATTCAATTTGGAGAAACAAAGCGTTCAATTCCATTTGCCTGACTATTTGGTT
Organism: Hydrozoanthus tunicans; assembly: GCA_026413305.1. NCBI lineage: Eukaryota > Metazoa > Cnidaria > Anthozoa > Zoantharia > Hydrozoanthidae > Hydrozoanthus > Hydrozoanthus tunicans. The sequence goes on from JAOBAT010146817.1 coordinate 9,371, forward strand.
CTTTAAAAATCGAAGCCGGCTAGGGCGAGTGAATGAATTCTAAAGGAAGCAACTCTGAACAAAAGGGCTTATAAGCTTTTATAACATCTTTTAAATCATACACATAAAACAGGCCACTTTAGAGTCGAGTGACAGCCTTGGCCAAGTTTTGTTTCGCAAAGGTTTCTGGGATTGTTATAGGGGGCGCGAAAATCGAATTTGTATTAGTGAATGCTTTTGATCGAGACCATGAAACATGACTAGAATCATCAAATTAAGTCTGCTGATATCAATTTTTTTTGTTAACTAAAGGACTAGAGATTGCTAGAAGGTTGAAATGTTTTGTTGAAAATGATAACTTGAAAACACATTCTTCGAACACACATCTTCTCAGGGCATCTACTAAAACCAAAAACGACGTTTAGGGCATTCAGAGTCAAACACTGAGAGTACACATAATTTTCTTTGGGGTATTTAGACAACGAAACAAACACATTAAATATATAACCCGGGCGATCAATGTTTTAAAGACAGGTTAAAATATGAACCTATATCTGATTTAAAGCTAATTTTAGAATTTTAAACTATACACTTGAGAAAGACAGCAGTGCGTGCTGCCGAAAATTTGAGAATTCATTTTTAACTGACAAGATTACAAGTACACCATTTTGTTCAAGACATTTAGGGAACGAGTCAAACACACAAGTTACAGCAATAAGATTTGTTCGAGACGTTTAACTAGAGAACGAGTCAAACACATAAAATATAGCTTTGTTTTGTTCAAGACATTAAGAGGACATTTTTAAAGTGTTTGTAAACATGTGTATATACTTACGTTAGCACTTGTAGTACTTGTTGTCGGGTGTTCGCTTGTTGTCGGCTGCTCGCTGGGATGTTCAGATAGAAAACGGGGTTCATTTTCTGGATCGCTGATGTATTTCAGTTCTTCGTGATGGAGGACGTTTGGATCATCTGTAAGAAAGTAAAAAGAGTTAAGAGAACTTATCGTGTAATCAAGATTAGTGATGCGTTAATTTTACTGAAAATGAAAACATCACAATAAGTATCTTACCGTAAACTGCAATTATCTCTGCTTCCAGAAGGACTCCAGCGTAATCTAGTTGCACAATACTGCCCTTGGTACAATTATCACCATTAAGAACGTTTATGATATTCTTTGTTAGCACAACACTCTTGAAACGAATTGTCAGAATCAAAATAAAACCGACCGTTCTTTAGAATTTTGTATTGGAAATTCTTGAAATGTGTAATACTGATGTGCGGTCGTGCTGCACTCTCTCAAAAAAGTATCAACTACAACATCACATGCCGGTTATTTGTATGCCATCTTCGAGGAAACAGCTTGTCGTCGGCCAATCGTTGCCACGCGCACGGAACAAAAGGATCCAAAAGGATTGTTTACATGTGAAATAAACCGTTCATAGTGTGAAAACTATATTAAACAGACTTCAATGCAATGAAGTAATCATTTCCTCCACGGTTATAGTACATGCAACGACGTTATGATAAGATCTTTGCGGATGTGAACGTAGATCGGAACAAATCACAATAGTTATTGTACAATTCAAATGGCATAAATGGACCCACTAAAATCGACCTGTTCCTAACAGATGTGGCTTCAGAGCTCAGTCGGTTAGAGCATAGTTAGTATAGCCGACTGGTTATGAAAGCCGGCAAACTTCAAAAGGGAAATACAAAGAATGTGAAAAGAGGCTTTGTTGTAG
>JAOBAT010146828.1:0-11094 GCA_026413305.1 Hydrozoanthus tunicans
ACAAATACTGTAGGCGAACCTAAAAGTTGCAGGGGTTGACAGCTGTGTAAACGTAATCAGCAAGCAGTCGTTAAAAACTAATTACACCCAGTTTTTCTTAGGAAATTTTAAAATTATTTTTAATTAATCAAATTATTGATTATTTACACCCAGTTTTTCTTAGGAAATTTTTTAATTTTTTTTAAAAGCTTGCTATATATTTCAGGTCTTCCAGGGCTGGGTTGTTCAGACTTTCACCCTTAGTCAAGACAAAATTTTGAGCAGTAATTAATTCTCCTCTAAGGAATTCTAATAAAAAAACTATAACACTGCTTAGATTTCCTGGCTCGAAAAAACTTTACAGTTCCAAATTAAAACAACTGCTTAAATCAGTCCCTGAAGGTTGGAAAGAATTACATACAGCTTTGGTAAAAAATGCTTAGATTTCCTGGCTCAAAAAAACTTTACAGCTCCAAATTAAAACAACTGCTTAAATCAGTCCCTGAAGGTTGGAAAGAATTACATACAGCTTAGGTAAAAAATTTTAACCCAGCCGTGTTAGTGCTAATTAGATTCAGAGGGATATAGCTATGGGAAGGAAGTTTCAAATGATAGGTGAAACTCTTTACAATCTTAGTGTCTGACAGTTTCTTCTGAAATATTTTTATAGAAACCAGGGCAGAGTTGCTCAAAGCAGTAATCCTAAACTCTTGCTCTTAACCCTTTAACCCCTATGAGTGCCCAGAGATGAGTTTGTAAATTCTCCCAAATTAAGTCCATAGTATTCCTATGAGAAGTTTGGGAGAATTTCTTAATTCGTCTTCAAGAGTTTTTGATAGATGATCAAATTTCATATTCTCAGTGCTAACCAGCTTGTTTTCTTTTGTTTACTGTAAGGAGAATTTAGATGTTGACAAATGCCTTAGGGCTGAAAGGGTTAACATAATATTTTCTGGATTTAAGCTAATCATCTTCTGAACAACTTGGTTGAGGCTTCTAATTAGTGATATATATTAAAAAATACTGTTGGCTTCAATGAACATAATATAAAACAGTAATCTTAAAACAAGTATTTGTTTATGTTTTGAACTAATTTAAAACAGATTTGAAGCAATAGAAAATTCATTGCAAGTATGTTGTTTACAGTGTGCCATGACAAGTTTAATGAAGATAATCTGTTTCTAGATTTTTAAATTCTGATCATACTTACAACACCCAGAGGGAGATTTTAATTTGATGAAGTGTTATGTGATTGTAGATAAATAAAGAAAAACTACAAGTGACGATACAAGGAGGCCTGATTATTGCTAAACTGAACAAGATATTAGAGGACAATGGAATGGCACTTAGTGTGTATGTATTTGGAAAATTATGTATGAAGCATTTGACAGACCTTTGCTCTGTTTTGAATTTTTAATTTAGAGATTAGGTAGAAATTGCCAGCAAAATAAAATTTCTATATAACTACATTGCAGGTCAAACTCCTATAGGGCCAATTACCAAATCCTGTGCACTGATTCGCCAAAAATCAGTCTAATAACTTCCCATACATTTCTGGAAAGTTATTGGAACAATTTCTCATTAACGCCAGCATGCAGCGATAGTCATTTGTTCTGTTTCACTGATCTAAAACTGAAGCCATGTAATGAATATCTAATTAAAAACTTTGTTTGCTCGGTCTGTCTGGGAAAATATTTGCCCGGATAGACCTTGCACTCGTCTCCGTTATTAAGAAATAACGACTTCATTAAAATTGTATTTTCTAAAATGAAATTGACAGCTTGTAGACACTGCTCAGTTTGTACTTGTAACTTTATAATATTGTTACAGTATTAGATGAGGAAGTTTGTTGGAGACTTGGTGAGTTAATGTGTTTCAACAATCTGGCAGCTTTTATAATTGATGATCAATGATCATAGTATACAAGACTGCTAAAACCATACACTTGGAAGTAAGAGTTTACAATGTTTGTGCCACAATAAATGTTCAAAATCAATTGCAATAAAGGGCAACTGAACCCTAAAAACAACTTTTGTCAAACAAAATCTTTATCTGAGTGTAAAAACAATATTAAAAAAATTCCTCGTATCATGCTGACTTTCCGAGAAATTCAAGTTTAAAACATATTGTTACTTGCTGCATTGTACCGTCAGCTCCCAATTAGGGATTAAGCAGAGAGAGAGTGAGGCTATGATGTCAGATATGGGTAAGAATTGGCTCGAACTGAAAAAATTCATCATTGGATGAGATATCGCAGACAATTTAAGTTGTAACTTTTACTCTCGACTGTGTAAGCAAGCTTTTGACAACAAAAAATTTTCACGCGTTCTCTTGCTCCCCATAACCTGTCATACTTTACCTTTACTAGTCGACAAGCGCCCACACTCAATGACCCCAAACGACCTGAAACATGCACATACAAACTAGAGTTTCTTGGAAAGTCCACACAACACAAGAAAAAAAAACTTAGATATATTCTCAACAACTTGAAGGATTTCATTTAAAAAATGTTGATTTTAGTGTTCAGTTCCCCTTTAAGTAAAATAGGTTTTTTATTTTGTTTGCATTTATAGGTTGGGGTCTGTGTCGGATATTACTGGCGCAGGAGTTGTTACTACCGGTACTCATGGTACTGGTGGTGGGTTTGGTAACCTAGCAACCAGTGTAAGTTGAACTATAATTACTCTAAATATTTTTAATTGTTATGAAAACAAAGTAAGTACATTGCTTCCTCAGATAATCAAAGGGAGCAATGTATAATAAACTGTTACTCATAATTCATACAACAACAACATCATTTTTGATTGTTCCCTCCATCAAACCAATCAAACACATCGCATAAATCACATAATGATTTATAGAGAGGGCAATGGTTGTTTGAAATAACCAAAAAGCTAACCTAGTCAGACAACCAGGCAAGTTATTGGCAGTTTCTGCTTTGGTAATCATCTGTTAAATTTATGGTGAGGTGTACAGTGGAATAAAAACAACTAATTAAGGTAAATTCGTAAAAAAAAATAAAAAAAGAAGAAAAGAAGAACAAGCAGAAATAATAATAAATATACTAATACTACTAATAGATAATAATAACCATAATAAAGATTACAATACCAAAAAGAAGAAGAAAAAATGGAAGAACAAGGACACTGGACAAAAAAATATGGAAATAGCACTTAGGGCTCAGAGAGTCAAGCTAAATCATTACTTTGAAATCATATTTGTTTTAATACAAACTGCAGCAAAGACTTAAGAAGTAATGGCACTTAATATTAAAAAGCTGTTTACTGCATGTTTAATTAAATCCAACCTATAAGTAATGGAAAGAACAACTCTTACTTTTTAGGTAGTTTGCCTTGAACTCATGACTGCCAGTGGAGAAGTGGTTTGCTGTAGCAGAGAGAAGAACAAGGAATTATTCCTGTCAGTGTTGTGTGGCTGTGGTGCCACTGGAGTAATACTTACCCTCACATGGCAGTGCGAGCCAGCATTTAGACTCTGTCAGTCTGAAAAAACTTGCTCTCTTGACAAGGTGAAAAAACAAACTTTTTTTTCCTTTTCCTCAATTTATGAAATTCTTTATTCCTATCACTCAATTAGAAATAGACTTAACCCGCTTCTTATGTCACAGTAGATGTCTGTGGCTCTGACTTTGGTAAACAACATGCCAAAAGACGCAATATGACGCTCTTAAAGGTCTATTATTTCTGTGTTTTTTAAACATTTTAAGCAGCAGAAGATATTTCCTTCGAAAAACTATGAAAGAAAGCAAGTCATAGATTATAACTCAAATCTTAGAGTGCATATGAAGTAAAAAATTTTATTACTTACATTCAGCAGATAGACCTTGCTAAATGCATGAGGAATTTGGTGAAAAAAATTGTTAAAATCTGTTATGGTTCTTGAGAAACTGACATTTTAATGTTCTCAACTGATGATGCCTCTATAGTGGTTCTGACAAGTTTGCATTTTTAAAATTCTGCTGCAAAATCATAACCTTTATGAATTTTAGCTAAACTTGGGCAGATCAATTGTTTTGGTGTTTTCTTCAGAATATTAACAATTTTTCATCTGAAGTCAGCTATGGGTTGATATGCACGGTGATAGTGTAGTGAAGGTGATTGGTGATGCATGCATGACCAAATAATGGTAATGACTTGGTATTTTAATTGTGATAGTTTGTATGCTGATAGAAATGGCAGTAGTGATATTGATCAGTTGCTGTGATGATAGTGATTTTATCATTGGTGATTGATGATGGTGGAGCCAGATAATTGAGGCAGTTGGACAGGTTTAATATGATGGTAAAGAACTAGTTTGTTTATCAAGTGAAAAATTAGTTAGAAATGAAGCAGGTTTCTCAGCTTACCATTACTTCTTTTTCAACTAATTAGCCATTTTCAAATTTATTTAGTGGATTGACAAGTCATCTGACCACTTGTTCGTCTTATCGTGTGAAAGGGTGATGAACATATTGTTTAAACTCACATAACATGACTGTACAACTGATGTACTCGTAAACAGAAAAATTTTTCAATGTGTTAGTGCCATTCTCCTTCCTTGATACAAGCAGAGATGCCAACCTTTGATTATTTTAAATTGTGGCAGATTTTTCGTGGCCAGAACTTTTGACTGTTTTTAAAAGTGTTCATATTGCCTCGCATCATTTCTCCTACTTGTTCATCCAGACCCTTGTTTGTCTCGTTTTCACACTCAGAGGACTTGTTTGACTGAGAGAACTTGTTAGTCCAGCCAACTTGTCTATTCCCTAATGTGAAAACTACTATTGAGTGTGTTAATCTAGTTTATATAATATATGTTTTCTTTTACCAGGTTCTGGATAGTCTTGATGAAGAAATCAATAGTAGCGATCACTTCCGGTTCATGTGGTATCCCCACACCGATACTGCCGTGCTGTGTTATAATGACAGGACAGACAAAGTAAGAAATCAGTTGAGTTGATCTCTCTAGATTTCAACCTCCAAAATATAATCAATCATAAATGTTTTTGTTATTTATAGTTTCTAAGCTGGAAAAGCATAATTTTGAACTTATTGAACACTGACTGTGCTTCTTTGCAGTGTTTGCAGCACCCCCCCCCCTCCCCCATTATCAACTTCACTCTGACAGGTCAATGCAGGGTCATGGTTTGTTCAACCTACAACAGTTGAAAGCGTCTTTGTTTATGTTTTAGGCTTCTATGCAACATTCACAGCACCCTCCCCTCCCATTATCAAGTTCACTCTAACAGGCCTATGCAGGGTCATTGTTTGTTCAACCTACAACCTTTGAAAGCATCTTTGTACATGTTTTGTGTTTCCCTTTTGAAGCTTGCAGGCTTTCATACTATATTATTAACCAATCTGTTTATTAACGATGATACAAATTAACCACAACAAAAGTATATATAAATATATGCTTTCAATTCAAATTGAAATTATCTAGATAATTTATACTTTAGAGTTTAGGGAATGGGACCACAGTTATCTGCAGGGTATCTTTGCTGCTGTTAACTGCATAAAAATCTTCTCCATTTTAGTCATTAAAAGAAAATGCAAGCTGGTTTTGGGACTATGCTGTTGGGTATTACATTCTAGAATTTTGGTTTTGGTTAAGGTAAGAGAAAGTGTTTGTTGGGTTTTTTTTTAAAATGTAACTGCTCATTAACTCAATTCAGACTGAGCTTTTTGGTGTCCTTCAGTTTGTGTGTGTGGGGGGGAGGGGGGGGGAGGTCCAAAGAAATAAGTTATTTACAGTAAACCAGTTGTTCAAATTTGCCTGTTTTTTATATGAAGCTACCCTAATGTATAAGCTTTGGGAAGAGTTCTTTATTTCTGATTAGTTAGCTGTAAGATGTTTATAAAGAGTGAAGTTGCTGCGGGCACTTTGCAATTGAGCTTCTCGCCCCACTCTGAATAAGGCTAAGTAGATGATTATAAACTAACAATGCCTTTTGCTTTTCTGTCAAATTTTTTAAAATATTCTTTTCAGTATTTGTGAATTTTACAGAAACAATTCATATACTGACATTGCTTCTTTTTGTTCCTTCCTGTTAAAAAATTGAATTTCTTTGTTCATTACTATTTAGTTCATTTGTGCCAAGTCTTGTTCCTTGGATAAACTGGGCTCATTTAAAACTATTCCATCCGTTAGCTGGAGAGAGAGTCAATACAAGTTATAAGGTACTTTTAAATGTGCAAATGAACAGGTCAAACCAGATGGTGACTCTTTCACCCCTAAGAAAATGAGCTTGTAACAGTGTCCTAGCATTAGGCAAAACAAAAGTACCCAGCACCAAGAAGTTAAAAAGTAAAAATGTTTTCAGCTTATAAAGTCATCTTCAAATGTCAGTCATCTTTCATTTACCTGAAGATGACTTTATAAGCCGAAAACATTTGTTTTTACTGTCATTTTTCACAAGTGTTTCTATTGATGAAAAGAGCAAGTAAGTTAGTTTAATATTGCTTTTTTAAAATTAAGTACACAAATAGCCGATAAATCCCCACAGTGACATTTGTAGACACTGTTTGTTCATATTTCATATTCACCACAGCCAATCAGAACGCGTGCTATAATTCCTTTATTTTATAAGTATGCTTATAGAGTATATTGTCTTACTTATCTTTGTAGGTGTTCAATTTCGAGTGCCTGTTCAGTCAGTATGTTACAGAGTGGGCCATTCCAAGGTACAACATTATTTTTGATACTTTCCTTTCTTTTTAAAACTTTATTTGGTGGGCAATTATGTTTTTTAAGGGGGAACTGAACCCTTAAATCAACTTTTGTCGAACAAATTCTTTAACAATATTAAAAAAAAATTCCTCATATCGTGCTGACTTTCCAAGAAATTCGTTACTTGCCACATTGTACTGGCGGCTCAGAAATAGGGGTTAAGCAGAGAGCGAGTGAGGCTATGAGGTCAGATATGGGTAAGAATAGGCTCGAACTAAAACAATTCATCATTTGAATGAGATATTGCACACAGTGTAAGTTGTAACTTTCACTATTAATTGTGTAAGCGACCTTATAATGACAATAAAAACTGTTCATGCGCTCACTCACTCCCCATAACCTATGGTTACATATGCATGTTACCTTCGTTTACTGCTGACACAAGTCGATAAGCACCCGCACTCAATGACCCCAAATGACCCAAAACACGCACACACAAACTAGAATTTCTCGGGAAATCAGCACAACACAAGAAAAAAATTTTAGATATGTTTTCAACACATTGAAGGATTTCATTTAAAAATGTTGATTTTAAAGTTCAGTTCCCCTTTAAGAATGTGACAGGTTATAATAAAGTTTGGTGTTTATTAAATATCTAATTTATAAGATAAACTCAATATTATGTTTCAGGAACAAAACAAGCTATGTATTGAAAAATTTAAGGGAATGGCTTAAGAAGTCAGGCTTCAAAGCGCACTTCCCTGGTAAGTACCTTGGTATGTTATCTAAAATTAACGTCAAGGTAAATAACACGGTTTGATGTGGCCGACGTTTTCAGTTCTAGAAAATTAACGCAATTATACAAGACTTTATTTTAAGAAGACAAAATACTAATTTCGCAAAACAGTAGAGCTGTGTATTTTACTTCTGACCCTGTTAAAGTTTTTGATTAACAAACAAACCTATGGATGGGGTCATGCACACAACAAACCCACGCAAAATTTTAGATAAATAAACAGTCATACGTATGGATATGTCATGATACAATTGATCCATTGTTTTTGACATGCTATGAATAAAGAACATTATTGCTGTTAAAATTATTGCGCCACAAAATTTATGCTGTCGAAATTAACGGGCTTCGTAATAATCTTGACGCGAATTTGTCAAATTCTTGCTAATTTCGTTACGCGCAAAATTTAGGTTATACGGTACAATTTAAGTATTCAGCTATAATTTTAAGACCTTCATCAGTTTTTCATTTTTTTTGAACATTTATATGCAAGAATTATATGCATAGAATGGAAAGTGATCTCCGTATATGTAAAGAGATCGAGTAACTCTATAAGCTAAGCTTTAATTTCGAAACACGAAACTGAGGTGTCTTTTCAGTGAATGAAAATGATTTATGACAAGTATTTTATTCCTAGTTAAAAATAACTGCACAGCATCGATTGTACTCATAACATCTGTTTAATTTTGTAGTTGAAGTTCGCTTTGTGAAAAAAGATGATATTTACATGAGCCCCTGTTATGGACAAGACACGTGCTACATCAATATCATCTCTTTCAGGTTAGTGTCACGTTTGATAGAGTTCGTTATATACCGTTGCTTCCATATTTGTGTTGAGTTATTGGTTTCTACGGAGGGCCTTTGCAGGGTTTTCAGTAGAAGATTTTAGGAAGAGTCCCAGGGACCCCTCGTTCGTTCATTACGTGGTCCCGAGCGAACCACAGGGGCCCTATCTAAACAAAGGGAATGGTTTAACCTGCTTACATTTTCGTTTGATTTTCTAAAACTAAAATTAAAGATTTCAGCCCGTTTTTAAATTGTTACTGCATTGAACAAGGAAATTCTAGTTCTGCTTAAAGTCCCTATAAAGCATATCTTTTGTAGTAAAGTAGAACCCTTTAATAACAATAATTTTCGTAAATAAAACCCAGTTTTCTCGCCATTCCTGTTACATCTATCTTGCAATGATGACGTTGCAGGAGGCATGAAGCAGAGACAATCTTTTTTATCTCAAAAAATTCAATATTGATTACAATAGTCTATTTATTCCCTTGAAATTGCTTGATATAAAAATTTTATGACATTTTTAACAGAAATGAAATTTTTTAAACAAAAACCATGTAACTCACTGCTGCTACATCACAGGTTACCAGTCCCCAGCCTGCTTGTCAAAATTTACATTCCGATCTTTTCTGATGAAAAAGTAGACTTAGACATGGAAATTTTCTTTAGTTATTCGAATTTTGAGTTCACAGATGACAACAATTTTAATCAAAAAAGTAAAATATTAAGCTTGATAAGGACTTTAAAGATACTAGTTTTAATTTTGGCTTAGAAGGATGCAGAGCATTTAAATTGTATATCTCCGCTTTTTTTCGTTAAAGAAAACCTTGCCTTTGGGAACTTAATTTGCAGGGCAGGGGAAATTGCTTAAGAAAAAGACGAAGGATATATTCATTAAGTCCTGTGAACTCTTGTAGTAATGAATATAGAAAAGTTACACACCAGTTTTAAAAGTTTATTAGCTTCAAAAAGCTATTTATTAAAAGAGGATATTACGTGGGGATAAGAATTTATTCTTCAAGTGCTGAAAGTATATCTCACGAGGGCTTGCAATTTTCTGTTTGTTGTATAGATACAGCTACAGATACTCAACTTTTAAATTTTAGAAGAACCGGCTGCGCGCCTGAACGGGAATCTCCCTTGTAATTGGCTAGTCATGTTAGTAACCATGGTAACACCAGTATCTCGCACGTCGCACGTGAAAGATAAAAATAGTATCTTCACTGCGCGCGAGAGAGAGGGGCTTATTAAAGAAATGATGACAGGTTGCTTCTCAAATAATTTTTTTCGATATTTGAGAAATGAAATTCGCCTTGGTTTAAGTCAAAATCAAAAAAATTGGTTGTATTTTCGATTTTAAATTTAGTTTAAAATTTGTATTGGTTTGCGTTTTTGGCTAACTGGCAGGAGATTAATTCCGAGATTGGGAACGTTTGGCATGAAATTGGATGTTTACAATAGGATACAAAAACTGTCATATTAGCCGAATTTCCAAATATTTTTGCAAATATTCCTAAAACGTACCACATATTTCATAATTGAAAAGATTGAACTACCATGAAAACGCTTTTAGCCAGGCGTTACAAGATAACCCAGCCTTCCCGGCCATCAATGATATCGCAGGATTCTATCTGGCGGTTTAATTATTGTCAACATTTACCCTGACAGACCTTACAAGAAGGAAATTCCCATCGAACCTTATTGGAGTTACTATGAAGAGCTGATGTTGTCCGCGGGCGGCAGGCCGCATTGGGCTAAGGTAAAAACCAGTAAGGCTCGTGTCGCCCGAAGTGTTTTTTGTTTTATTACCACGTGTTTTGGACTTACGTTGAACAGACGAAGTAGCCTTCACAAATTTTTGTACGCGCGGGAAACAGAGCGAGCATCAAATGGACGCGCGGAAAATGGAGCGAAAAATTACTCCCTCTTTTGCTCGCCCCTTTTCCCGCGCGTCCAAAACTTCGTGAACTAACGCTTGCTCGCAGAATAGTTTTGAAGCAGACGGAGACTACGGAGAATCGAAAAAGAGCAATCTTGAGGGTAGACGTAAGGAAGAACAATTTAAAAAGGAGGAGATAGGGTAGAATAGCCAGTGCTGCTTGGAAACATGGTGATTGATTAACAAAGCTGTGGGGACAAATTTTCTAAGATTCCCCTGTTTGCGAAAGTTATAATTTTAATCCAGTTGTGTGCTGCTGAAAAGGCGCCAGGTTATCGTGCCGGAGGCCTGAGTTCAATCCTGGTGCCGGACCTTCACTCGGGGTTTTAAAATAACTGAGGAAAAGGTGCTGCCTTTGGTCTACCAACTACAAACGGTTAGATTTTTGCGTCTTCTCTGCTAAGAACCTTAAACCGCAGATCCTCGGAGTTCCTTAAAAGGGTTATAAAAACTCAATGGATTTTCTGACTACCCGGCCAAGAGCACTGATCGAAGACAATAAGAAAAGAAAAAAAGACCTTGCCTTGCAGGCAGCTTGTTTAACAGGCAGCTATTAACTTGAAAAAAGTGGAGATGGCAGATTCATTTTGATAAAACGGCGGCCTGATGACTCAGTGTTGAGAGCTCGTTGGTGACTGCGTGAACAGCTTTTTTAAGACTATGCGTTTAAGTTGATTTCAAAATCTTGCGTGTATGAATAGACCATAGCGTTTTCCTGCACTAAAACGAGGCTTCGTGGTGATATTTACTTGCTATGTACAGTGTAACGAAAATTCCAGTAAATAAACATGGTGGAACAGACATAGTGATTTGTTGAAATATAGTAAAAACAGTTGCGATCTCACATAGCATTCACCATCAACCCCATGTACAAGAGTATTGCTGACCAGGCCTTTAACTACAGCAAAACTTCGACACCTCAGCGATAAGT
>JAOBAT010146839.1:0-11094 GCA_026413305.1 Hydrozoanthus tunicans
ATCCAGGGTTTTCCAGGGCTATATTTTTATTTTTTCCAGGGCTTTTCCAGGACTTTTTAAGCCCAGAATTAAAATATAAAAATTCAAAATCACCTGTTTAAAAACATTTTAGTAATTAATGTCATGAAAATTTGTATTTATTGGACTTAATGTAACAATGAAATGCAAAAATTAAGTTTTAACTCTTAATTGTTACTTGAAAGGAAAAACAATGCATCATTTGAGAAATCTATTTTTTTCAAGAAGATTTTTTGAAATTTTCCAGGGCTTAATGAAAAATTATCCAGGGTTTTACAAGGTTTCCAGGGCCCATAGGAACCCTGTTAGACTTCAAGACACTTTCTATAGTCCTGTTGAGATAAATTCGGCAAATACATTTTATTCACCATCAAAGATTTTCCAGTGACACTTCCATTCTTTTCTAGAAAAACCAATTATCACCGTCAAACCAAAAGAGACGAGGATTCTCACACAGGGGCTTAACACCACATTCAAGTGCAATGCAACAGGGAGGCCAATACCGGGTATTAGATGGATCGACCAAGATGGCAGAGATATTGATGAAAAGGTAGACAGCCGTTACTCAGTTTCTGATGGACACCTGACAATCACTGGTGTTCTGAAGAAAGATGTGGATAAAACCTATACTTGTGAGGCCAAGAATTCGGTGGATGATATTGAAGCAACAGCAATTATTACCAAAGTGTGGGGTGAGTTGATAATTTCTGAGGTGTCAGTGCCCAGGTCCTCAAGTATTTTTGCATAAAAGCTGCAGTGCATTTTGGGATTGTTAGGGTTGAGCAAATAAATAGATTAAGAAGATTTTTTTAAAAAATCCTATAAAAAAATAATTGTAAAAGAATTTTTTCCTTCAAAACTAAGTGCTACACATTAAAATACAGAAAACAAGTATTTTAGAGGTTTGGTTGAAAATTGATTTTTTCTTAAACATCTGAACAAACTCCATTTCTTCCTTGCTAGTGCCCCCAAAACTAAAGACTTTAGGTGATGAGACAAGGACTGAAGGAGAAAAAGTAACTTTGGTGTGTGAAGCAGAAGCTGGTGATGACCCAATGATAGTTGTATGGAAGAAAGATGGCAAAAGATTTGAAGACCAAAAGGTAAATAATTTGCAGTTGAACCATTGGTGCAGTCTCTTGGTCATCATCTGGACAGGGTCAAATACTATCAATGACAACCAATAGGATTTGTTAAAAGTAACCCTGGGTTAAGTTAATTAGGGTTTTGAGGAACTGGGCCCAGTGTGTCATTATTAACACCATTGGCTGCTTGTTACAAAAAGAGTTATCAAACAAAGAATTAAAGGGCCAAGTGAAAATGACCTTGCGAAGTTGTGCACAGGGTTCGTACACTCAAAACATTCAAAACTTAAAAAATCCAGGTCTTTCCAGGGCTATATTTTCATTTTTTCCAGGGCTTTTCCCGGTCTTTTTAAACCCAGAATAAAAATATTAAGGTTCAAAATCACCTGCTGTTTAAACAATGTTTTAGTAATTAATGTAATGAAAATTCATATTTATTGGACTTAACATAACAGTGACATGCAAAAATTAATTCTAAGTTATTATTTGAAACAAAAAAACAATGCAACATTCAGGAAATCTTGTTTTTTCAAGAAGATTATATGAAAATTTCCAGGGCTTTATAAAAAATTTCCAGGGCTTTTCCAGGGGTTTCCAGGGCTTCAAAAGTTTTCCAGGGTTTTCCAGGAATTTCCAGGGCTTCAAAAATTTTCCAGGGTTTTCCAGGGCCTGTACGAACCCTGTGTGTAGCATCAAGTGAGTGTGAACTTAAAAAGAAGTGGTTTATATGCAGAAATGAATCATCAAGGTGCATTTCAAGTTATGAACTGCAAGATAAATATTACATGGCAACAAGAAATGTCAATTTTGTGCTCCTAGGTATTATGCATCTGAAATAAAATGATCGAATGATTGTTTATAAGCATGGGTCTTTTTACTGCACTATACAAGAAATAACATTCTTCTTAAAAATATTGTCCTATAACATAGAGTCTAGCACTCTCTGGTTGTGTCCCTCACTGAAACATCAACTGTGACCAACAAACCTCAAACCTAAAGCAGCTATAGATAGCAGCGTTAACTTCTTAGTGATTATGTTTCTTCAACAGGCAACAGCTCGCAAAAGCACAATTGTATTTGAAAAACTTCTGGTTGAAAATTCTGGAAAATATGTATGCGAGGCAACAAATGGAGCAAGAGATGAAAATGGGAACATCATCTTGGTAAAAGATGAATCAAATCTAAATGTTAAATGTAAGTACGACCTTTTCTTACTTTAGAAAATAGTTTCATTTCAAACCTTCCGCTAAAAACTTTTAATTGTATTCTGACTCAAATTTAGTTACTGTGCTTTCTACAACTGCCACAACTTTATTTTGATTCATCCTAAATAAATTATTGTATATAATATTATGCTATACGAGAGAAACTGTATACTCTCACCTATGATTTTCACATTTTTCCGCATTTGATACTCAAATTTTCCCTATTTTTTCTCTTCAAAGTGTCTTGTTGAGATTTGATTGATTGAAAAAAAAAAAAACTGTAGGGTACCTGTGCTTGTTTATGAGAAATTCCAGTAAAACCAGCAAAACATGTGCTGTTTTTCCTCATTTCCTAGGGGAGACTGGGATAAGTTTAACAAAATGCTCCATATATTATGAAGAAAACTATTTTTGCATTGATCTTTCTGATATGTCTTCAAGAGCTCAACATTTACTAGAATATGATAAAGTGTATACAAATTAAAGTTTCTATTATGCGCAGTAAAGATGCGCAATACAAAACTGTGAAATTACCTTAAGGCCACTTATAGTATTAACCATAGAGTGTCACTACTCACCTCCCAACAGCACCACCAAAAGTGAACAAGCAGAAGTCCACCTCACCAGTGTTCTCGTATGTTGGTAACCTAAATCCTGTAAACATCATCTGTGAGTTCTTTGGCTTTCCCTTACCCAACATCACAATGACAAAGAATGGTACAGAGTTACTTCATGACCAGAGCAGCGTCACCTATGAGATAAAGGACACCAAGGAGAGCAGTTTTGGCAAATTTGAATGTCTTGCCATAAACAAGAATGGAAATGCCAGCCATACTGTGGAGCTAAAGAAAGCAGGTAAAGAATAACTAGAAAGTCAATGGCTGCATGTGGCTACTGCTGTTAATACTCTAAAAATTATTGCAGTACTGTCTGGGGTCTTTGTATTCTAAAGATTGTTTATTGACCAATTGATACTGGGTTTAGGACGTTGGTGTTCACTGTTTGAAACATAGGTAGCAGAAGTAGATATAAAAGTGAATGAGTTTATGCATACAAAGTTCCAATTTTTGAGTGTCTTAAATAAACATTTATTTCTAATAAAATTTGAAATAGAAAACTTTTGGAAAGGTTTTATTTACAACTTTAGGAGTCTAAGAAGTAATTCATCATTGATAATGATATATACAGTCATGTTACTTGCCCAGCCGGAAGATCTGTAAACTGAAAAAAAAATTGTGCTAGAGGTCTTGCATCAGAGAACCAAGGCCAGAGGCTGAGGCAAGTAACAAGGTGCCCTGTCATTTCTTTTAGCTGGTTAAAACACTGTTATAGTGAGGACATAAAGATGATTGTAGATCGGTATCAAAAAACTAACAAGTGAAAATCCTTCTAACATTTTAGCTGCACCCGAAGCTGTTAAAAATCTCCAGGGTAAAGGGACCTGTGACAGCCTCACATTGATGTGGGGGCCACCTGATTTTAATGGTGGCCTGCCTATACAAGTGTATGACATGAAAATTGAAGATGAGAATGGCACAGAGGTTGTTAAACGGAGTGTAAAAGCACCAGCAACAGAATACACTCATACTGAAGGCATTAAGAAGCAGGCAAAGTACAAGATTTCAGTCTATGCACGAAGTGCTTTTCCTGATAAGGGACCAATAGTCTTTGCCGATGTTTCCACCACTGAGTTCTGTGAGTGTGAAATATTAGATAAGCTCCGTAATTAAACAATAATTATCTAGCTTTACGTAATTACTGTGGTTGATAAATTTTATGTCTACAGCCAAGACATACAAGGTTTTGTAATTTAAAGTCCCTATCAAGCTTAAATTTTTACTTTTTAGATTAAAACTGTTGTCATCTGTGAATTCCAAATTCAAATAACCAAAGACAATTTCCGCATCTTAGTATGCTTTTTAATAAAAAAAAGATTGGAATGTGAATTTAGACCGAGCAGGCCAGGGACTGATAACCTGTGGCATAGCAGCAGTGAGTTATGTGGTTTTTGTTTAAAAATTTTCATTTCTGTTAAAAAAAATTATTTCAAACAAAGTCAAGGGAATAATTCATTGGTTAAAGTTATAACAATGTGACAGAATTGGATTTTTTGAGATAAAAAGGTTGTCTCTGCTTCATGCCTCGTGCTACCTCATATACCTCCTGCTGCATCATCATTGCATGCTTCAAGTCTAAAAAATGTAACAGGAATGGCGAGAAAAGGTTTTACTTACAAGAATTACTACTATTAAAAGGTTCTACTTTTCATCTGGAACTTAAAAAAATGAGCTGAACAATTCTTGAAATGCAACTGAGTCTCTTGAGGTTCAAATGGGTTTGAGTGTTTGTGGTCAGCAGCTGTTTTGGCAAATGTCCAAAAATGATAAGTAACAAGACCTATGGCAAAAGGTCAGCGGCACAGTGGCCGAGTGGTTAGAGTGTTCGATTCGTAATCCTAGGTTCATGAGTTCGAGCCCCCGTCAGACCACTGTGTTGTGTCCTTGAACAAGACACTTTAACTGACTTTGTTCAAGTCAACTCAGCTGAATAAATTCAGTACAAAGGGCCAACCTATGATAGATTAGTGTCCTTTCCATGGGGAGTCAAAGACTCCTATATTGTGTAACAGTACAGAAACCAGAGATAAGCGTCGGCCCTTTAGTTTAACCTTTGGTGAATGATTTATTTAATTGGTAATTTTTAGGGTATTTTTAGTGTGAAAAAAATTTAAGGCCAGGTATTTCTTTAAGTCATCTCTACTCTTTTCAATCCAGAGTACCCCCACTCCTCCTTTTAAAATCCTTGTATCTTAGAACCCTGAATTTCTTCCTTAGGTTCCCCAGGCACACCAGTAGTCACAACAAAACTGAGTGAGCCACTACAAGAGCTCAAGTTTAAACTAAGATGGACCAAGCCGAGCAAAACTGGAGGAGACCCTGACATCAAGTACAAAGTGTCTTATCAGAGCTATGTTAATGGTAGGCTGCGAGAGAATGGAACTATTGGTGAGACAGATCAGTTGGAAATGGAAGTTACTGACAAATACCTGGTACCTGGAAGGACATACACATTCCGAGTTACAGCAATAAACAAAGGCGGAGAGAGCCCAGCTGGTATCACAAGAGTCACTGTTTCACAAGATGCAGGTAAGGCTCAACTTAGAAAAGCAGAAGTTCATCTAATAACCTTTTCAAGTTACTCACTGAGTGGCTTCCTGAGTTTTTCAAAAACTAATTATTTATTTTTTGAACTTACAAATTATCTTTAGAGTTAAATAAACATGTTTGATCTTCGAGATCATCTTTAACAGAGTTAAATTGTTTAACTCACTCTGAAGATGATCTCAAAGATTGAAAACATTTAGTTTTTTAAAAAATATCCCTATTTTACCTATATTTACAAATAAATTATGATAAAATATAATACTTGGAACCTAGTAAATCATGATCATGTTCAGTAGGCTGAATAGAATGCTACCTATAGAATAATAATATTGCACACAGGATAAATGGATTATTTATAGTTAAGTTAACCAGCAAACTTAATAAACTCCAAATAACACAAGAACTTTCGAGAGAGTTCTGTTTGCCTTCAACTTCTATGTTTACTTAGCTTCAGTGTCCAAGCTCCACTGTGTTATGTTTGAAAAGAACTGTTATGGTGTCAGATAAACTCAACTGAGTTTATTTATCTCAAAAAAATTTAATATCGAAGTTCAGAAAGTCATGCATTCACGATATATAATGAAGTTATATGCAGTGTACACATCATTTTCAAGAAAAAAATCGTCAGTCCTTTTTATTTTCTACTCAAACAATATTCAGAAATACGACACAAAAAACACTGCAGTGCAGATTTGCAAGAAGAGTGTATTAGCTACCTTCTCTCAAGACATACAAAACATTTGCTAATCCCAAAAAAGTAAAAAAACTGTCAAAGACCAATGGCATTTAAAAGTATAAAATGTATTATCTATAGATACTGATATTCTTGCTTTTCCCAACATAATTATACAATCATAATATCAACAATCACCTTTCCCATCAAATTCAGAAACTTTCATAAAAACTGAATACATGACTGAAAAAGAACTTACTAACTAGCTTTGCCATACAAGGCTTGATAAAAAGGCTTTAGGAACACAGCTTGTATGTAATGCAATGATGAAGATTTTTATGAAGGTTTCCAAACTAGATAAATATTGATAGTACCGGTGAGGTTTTCTTGACCAGTACCTGCACAGCAAATAACCCACTCCCACGCATTTTTAAGAGGAACAAAAGTTACAGATAACCCACACTGACGTACATGTACAACCTGCACTCTTATACATTTACTTTTTCAGATACTTAATTATACTATCATGCTTAATGCCTCTATCAAGCTTATTTTTTTAAGTTCCAGATGAAAAGTAGAACCCTTTAATAACAATAATTTTCAAAAATAAAACCTTTTCTCACTGTTCCTGTTACATTTTGTAGACTTGAAGTGTGCAATGATGATGTAGGCGAATGACATAGCACGAGGAATAAAGCAGAGACAATCTATTTTATCTCAAAAAATTCAATTCTTGCTACAATAGTCACATTGTCATAACTTTAATCAATGAATTATTATTCCCTTGAAATTGTTTGAAATAAAAGTTTTATGACATTTTTAACAGAAGTAGAAATTTTCAAACAAAAACCACATAACTCACTGCCGCTACGTCACAGGTTACCAGTCCCCAGCCTGCTCGGTCAAAATTTACATTCTAATCTTTTTTTGATAAAAAAGCACACTTAGACGTTGAAATTTTCATTGGTTATACGAATTTTGAGTTCACAGATGACAACAGTTTCAACCCAAAAAGTAAAAAATTAAGCTTGATAGGGACTTAAATATTTTAATCTAGCAGAATATTTTGTCAAAAATACTATACACATGTTATACAGTTTGTATAGCAAGATCGACTTCAAAATTTAACAGATACCTGCACTAGCAGATTACTGGCACCTTTTCCAATACAAGGTAAAATAAACAGATAGCCCGCAGGTTATAGTCCAAAAAATACAGTTACTTAGTTAATTTATCAAAAATAATTATATACCATGTAACTGTTTCTGTCAGTTAGTCTAGAAATTTTTTCTGTGAGCTATGCACTTGTCCCAATTTAAACATTCCCTGTTAATGTGCATTCTCGCTCAGTAAAATTCTCATGAATGGAAGAGCTTTCAGAGAATGTTAACAACCCTTGAAACATTTAATAATAATTAATACAAACTTATATTGTGCACTTTTCATAGTAGATGCACCTCATTATTACATTCATGATAGGAGGGCAGCAACATTGACAGTGTTCATAGCCTACAAAACATGCTTCTGCTTTCTACTCTCAATCAAAAATATATAATTTAATCAAAAAATTGAAAGTCTTTTTCTTAAGATAAAAGAAGATTGAAAAAAAAACTCTGTAGGTTGTTCTTGTAGTCATAAAGTCTTCAAAACTGATCTTTTCACCAGCATCAGTAAATTTAAACGCGCAGCTATGCCTATTGTTATCACTGTTGATTCAACCATCATGTCAGTGTTGCAGTCCTAGTCTTTAATTAATATGCTGCCATAATTACATTTTTTAACTTTATGGTAATATGTATACATGTAAAGAATGGCATAGCCTCACTTATGTGTAACTGTAAACCAAGATATATGTATCTAATAATTGTTATTGTAGCATTGTAGTGACCAATAAGGAAAAATATCTGTATCTATACTATTTAACAGCACAAAGTCTAGCTATGCTACTTACTAATTAAAACAATATAAAATATTTTAAAAAGTTCTCTCGACTGATAAAATTTTCTTAAAAACACGAGCTTTCAGCAACCAATCCTGTTGCTTTCTTCAGGTGAATGGTTCATATTTTATATTGTTTATTATGTATCCTGATAGCGATGCTTCCATATTTTTATGCTACTTACGTTAACAGCAAATCCATCACCAATACCTTTTCTTAAACATTTCTACACAAATTTATTTTGTGTCTATCACATCACAAATTATGGTTTTTTGTTATCAGTTTATTATCTTTTAATTGTAATTTATATTTCTTTAAATTACGATCAGTCTAAAAGACTTGCTTTAATACAACAAATCAAACTGAAGCAAATCCGGACAATCATAATGCTGAAATACAGCAAAACAACTCATTTACAAATCTAGTAATTAGAAGACAAGGGAACAAATAATTATTTTGGGAAAACGTTTTACCGTTTACTTTACACTGTGCTGTTCAAAATGCTACTTTGCTACCAGCTTAATAAAGTAACACAGTTTCTGACAGAAAATAATCATAGAGTTAGTACTGCATTTTCAGTTAAAATAAATTTGATATTAAGCAGCTTTAATAGTCTAAACAAGCTTGCAGCATGTAACTTTAAACAAATAAATGTAAGGAAAGTATAATTTCTTAGAATGCTGTATTAATCTAAGTTTATCTAAACAATAAACATAACCATTTTAATGAATACTAACAGCTCAGCTTTTTTTTTTTTTTTTAAATAATATTAGCCAGTAAAAATTAATTTGCAAGCTATAACAAGTGCTACAGTCTGTTTTGTCGTAAAAAATAGCACCAAGCCACAAAAGGACTGTATCTTTTGTTGAGCTTTTTGAGGTGTGTGAGTGTGTGTGTGTGTGAGAATTAAGTTTTAATAGTGAGGTTGTGTTTTATTTCGCTGGCTTGAACTTATACTTAAGAGAGATAAAGGGTCTTTGGTTTTACTTCATAAGAAATTAGGGAATTCTAAGTTGCAATCGAAACGAAAAGAATTATTTCTGTATGTACATTAAATTCAAAATAAAACAAAAGAAACAAGTGACGTAACACGCTACACTACAATGGTCTTGGAAAGTATATATCAGACAATACAGAGACAGTCGAATTTTTGTTTAGAAAGGAAATAAATTTTATTTTTGCTGAAAAACTACAAAAAGTCTCTGAACCTAGTCTGCATTATAGGAACTTCTAGCAAGCTGTTTTGATATCTACTTCGACTTTTTTCCCGCCCTTTTGGCGAACATGATTGATTCAATTGATTCCTTCGTTCAAAACAAGAAAAGCTGTAAAACAGAAAGTGTTTTTTTTTATAAACAAGCAGTTATCAAAAAAACAAAACTTCTATAATGCTAAGTTATCTAAAAATACTAAGTTTGTTGGTTAAAAAAAGCAATAACCGTACCATATGCCTACAGCTGCAGGAAAAAGGATCTTGAAAACTATAATTTTTTATCATTTTTCAATCATTTTTTCGGTTCTCTTTTATTTGCTTTTTTTTTGGTTTATCATTATTTTGGTCACGGCAGTAAAAGAACATACCTTTCTTTCGTTCGTTCAACGTTTGATTTTCACTCATCTGGCTTCATGATGCCGAACGGCTCGTGATCAAATCCTTCTCAACGTCCGCCATTAACTCGACGCATGCGAGAATTTTTACACGCTCACGAATCATCGACCATAACGTGCTACAACCATGGAGAAAAGAAATGCCGTCGTAGTTAGACAACGAGGGGTTTCGTAATTAAAATGACTTGTTTTGTGTCCTAAAATCTTTAGGTCCGACGACAACAGAACCACCAACAACGACTCCGACAACACGACCTGACCCAGTCTCCTTGGAGGCGAGCACTAGCTCGGCCTTAAGTGAAACCCAGGCTCCTGTAGTCGTGGGGCCAAGTGCTACGGCACGTAAGTGCGAAAAAATGTCTCATGCCAAAGTAACAACGCCTAAAGCTCAAGTTTTCAAAACTTTTTGTTGATACATAATTCAAACTCTTAGAAGTTGTTTAAATACCAATCATTTATTTTTGTTTTCTGGGCGGTGTTAAATGTTCGTTTTTCAGTCTCGCTACATTTTGGCTTTGCTTTCCTTTAGTTTGGAAAACTTGGTGAAAAATTTTTGGTCAGGTGTTTTTTGTTATTGCTTTTGTTTCGAAGCAATTATTTCTTTTTTTTCGACCTTACAATGAGTTGAGTTCAAGCCCCGGTCAGACCACTGTGTTATGTCCTTGACCCAGAAACTTTATCCGACTTTGTTTCAGTCGAATCAGCTGTATATATGAGTACCAGTTCTGCTGGGGACCCCCTGGAGACTAACCTGCGATGGATTAGTGTCCTGTCCAGGGGGAGTCAAAGACTCTCATCCGCTTAACACTACAGAAACCGGCGATAAGCGCCGGTTCTATGAGCCACTTGGCTCGAGAAAAGATTTTGCTTTAGCCCTCAGAAACATAGGAATAGCCAAGCTTAATAGTATATAAACTCAAAACTTGTCAAGAAATTTTAAAAAACGAAATTTTTTAACAGCGGATTCTTCCTCAGACACAGACGTGCACTAAAATAGCTGCAGATGCGCTAACCGCTGCAACCTTGCAACTTCTGCTCAAACTAACCTTACTGTTAATACTCCATGCTTTAGTTAAGCTTTTTAATAGCAATTTACAGATATAAGTCTTCATAGACTGTATAGGGAAAACCCCGCTTAGTGGTTTTACGGGCGTGAGGCTTGGAAGAAATGTGTGCGAGTGAAAGTTAGATTTTGGGTTGTTTAAGTGCATAAAAAAATCAGAGTGTGCTGTCAGGAAACAAAGAAAATGTAAGTTTATTTCCATACAAAAGACTTGTGGGCAAGTCTAGGATGATTGTATGTGGTGAATTTTCAAGTCCGCAGGGAGGGGGCTCTTGGTAAAAAGACAAAAAGAAATAAAGACGAAATTTCTAGGTGTTCTGTCTTGGCGAATAAATAATT
>JAOBAT010146850.1:0-23485 GCA_026413305.1 Hydrozoanthus tunicans
CACCTCACATTGAACTGCCACCAGTGGTATGTAGTATCACTACACAACAAACTGCCACCAGTGGTATGTAGTATCACTACACAACAAACTGCCACCAGTGGTATGTAGTATCACCAAACAAAAAACTACAATAAATGGTATGTAGTATCACTGCACATTACTCAACCAATCTGTTTTGGTTTAATTCTAACTAAAAAGTAAAACTAAGATTAGCGTAAAATTAGAACACAATGTTTCAAGTTATTCTTTATTTAGCTTTTCTTTAATATTTTGTTCTTTCTGAATATTCGACTGACGAGTTTTCGAAAACTGGTAAAAAACATAAAATTTACTTTTGTTCTAGATTAATATTGCACGAAGTGAACAGCAACCGTTCCGGATCCTTTATCATAATGAAATTGCGATCTCAGGATTGTTCACATTTTGTGGCATTTACAATTTGCCTTTGGCACACAAAAAATAGACTGCTTTGAGCCTGGCTCATTTTAGCCTATTTTGCGTTGGGTCCGTTTTAATCTTTTTTCCTGTTTTTTAAGCAAGAAACAAAAGTGACAAAAACAACTGTTTCGGTTACAACTAGCGCCATTATCAAAGTTACCTGATAAATTATAAAAGCGGTTTGTGAACGGACTTATGTTTAAAAAATTTGCATAAAAATACTTTCAAGCTAATTACTTTAATAAACTCTTCAGCACGAAGATAATCAAATTGTACTTTCAATGCTGGTTTAAGATCTTGTAACTTTGAAAATGGCGCTAGATGCACCGAACTTCTGTTTCTACTGCTTATATTTCTTGTTTCATAACTTTCTAAATCATTTTTACTGTTTATCGTAATAATTGCTCGTTTGCGTTGTAGGGTACACCTGGCCAGTGCACGACCCATGCGGAAATGGCAACAAGCCCCGCCGGGATTCGCGTGAGCCACACGGGAACATTTACATCCGCTGAAGTTCGGTGGACCATTTCCACATCAAAAGAGCCTCAAATTAAACACAACAGTTGAAAAATCAGTTGATTTGTTTGTGCTATATTTCTCAGAGGTTTAAAAAACTTGGGTAATAAAGAGTAGAAAAATTAACGTCTTTTGGATCAAGTCACGAGGTTTATGCCATCTTCTTTTTTAAATACGAACTAAAGTTTAAAGCTGTTTAAGGTTTACCAATTAAAAAAGACAAGTCAGATTATCATCTGGTTTTCTTTCAATTGCAGTTACAACGACATCCTTTTCAGCTTAAAGGGGATGTCCCCCAAAAACTGATTTTGTCACATAGCCACTAAATCTGGTAGCCTAGGCAACCGACTGCCATACATCCCATAAACAACTTTCTGTACGTGTTCCTCTATATCAGTAAACGCCCTCTTCCAACTGGGGTCACATGACAGTAATCTAAAAAAGGGAGAAAGAGTTGGTTGACAAAAAACCTGAAAACAGCGTTATTTTTAAGTTATTTAAAGAGTTTTCGCGGGGAGAGGCCTCGATTATTTTGAGACAAGAAGTTAGTCTTCCAACTCAAAATCTAAAAAAATCTAAAACTTACAATTTTTGTGATACTTAAAAGTTTCATACTCTTTAGCAATCACCAGGTAACTGATTAAAAACTTTGAGTTTGTGTTATGAGTACAGTAAGTAAGAATTAATGATAGAGTTATGACTCTATTTGAATTGGACAGATAAAACCGATTCTCATGGCGGCATTTTGAAGTTACTTCTGTTCTTTTGTCAAGGGCTGGTGGGTTGGAAGAGTTTCTAAGTTAGTAAGAGATTGCAGCGTTGGGATTCAGTAGAACATGCTTGGGCTTCGACAGCAATTGATCATTCAATTTCGTACAATTTTGTCAACATAAACTGTTGGCCTTATGCTATACAATTTAATTTTCCAACTGGGTCAGGTCATCCGCTCTCGTTTACACCTTTAGCTCAGTAACCTTTCAAGCATTGTAAAAGATCTTATATACTACAAGCTGGTTAACAATAATAATAATAATAATAATAATAATATTAATAAAATAATAATAACAATAACAAAAAAACAATCACTGTTTTCTAAAGATAAAGTTACATAT
The DNA here is from genome assembly GCA_026413305.1 of Hydrozoanthus tunicans. Classification (NCBI taxonomy): domain Eukaryota; kingdom Metazoa; phylum Cnidaria; class Anthozoa; order Zoantharia; family Hydrozoanthidae; genus Hydrozoanthus; species Hydrozoanthus tunicans. The sequence goes on from JAOBAT010146850.1 coordinate 2,067, forward strand.
CCAAAGTTACAATTCTAAAGTGCGTCTCAGAGTATAGTGACAAATAATTATAAAAGAAAAAGCAAAAACCTATATTAACATGGAAAAGATATAAATCGTTAAGCATTGTGTTTCAGTGCACATGCGTTGTGTAACTGTTTGGACGTGTTTTGTCACTCCTAATCTGGAACAGATTTCTAATGTGCTGCCAATAGCGTCCTCACACTACCTGCCCAGACCAGCTTGGCTATTTGTAGGTAGTATGCATTCTGTGCTACCAATGCTTTGAAATTGGACGATAATCAAACTGTTCAAAATCAGCCAACTCACACATACATAATCTGTCTGTGTTAAGTGTTGGAAGAATGGCATTACTATTTCTAAATAAGTTATTTGTTTTCTTTTTCTTACTAAGTACTATGTAGTTTTCAAATACTTCGTATAGAAATATACACTCCCATTTTAAGCTGACAAAACTATTTTCAGCCAACCTTGGATGTTTAATACTAATGACACGACCTTCTCCTTATGAAATAATGCAACCAGAAACATTCTGGTTACTGTATCACTTTGGCAAGGAAACCCTCTCACCTGTGAATAAACTTTAACACAGTCCACATGTGTTCCAGATTGAATGACGTAATCAGCTCTGACATGTACGTCATCACCATCTGTACGTCATCAGCACGTGGCCCTCTTTCTGATCACATTATACAGTTTGAATAATTTAGTATTTCGTAACATTCAAAAATTATTTGCTAAACACGAAGCGAACAATAATTACCCAGATAATCACTGAGCCTGAAACGAACAACTTTTTCAATTAATAAATTTACTCAGGTGGTTGTCAGAGAAAATTTAGCCGATGCGAACTCTTGTAATAAACTGTATTTGTTGATGTCGTTCATCTGAAACATTTCCACCCGGAATTTTGTCTTTCACTAATTAGCACAACTCTCGTAGTGGAAATAGCCTGCGGGCCGACTCTATTGAAGCTGGGAAGCGAGCCACGAGCCTTTTTCTCCCCAGTCCCTCGTTCCCGCGGTTTTGCTGCTCACTACCAGGCCTCAGGAAAGCCGGCTCGAAGGCTATAGTGGTACTGCATTATTGAAAATGTTATCCCGAACTTTGTTGAAACCTTAGTGCTTTTCGGAAAAGCGTTTCCTCCTAAGTGTTTATCGCTTCCTCCAAAAGATTCACAAAACGAAAGGCGACCATTTTGAAATGTTTCGCATTTCGGCTATAGAAGAGTTTCTGTCACTGTTGTTAATGAGCCAACTGTTACTTGGTTGGTGGTTTCAGAAAAAAGGCCGGTTTCTTTATTTAAGGTCCCGAAGGTGTTTAGATTTGAAAAGGTTTGTTTGCAAACATTACGTCAGCTGAAATCCAACTATAGTCACCTCGCGCAAGATGGTTGTAGCCAACCTAAAACGTGCGTCTCCACCGATAAGAGCAGCGCAAACTACAATCACCTGAGTCATTTTACTAAACTGTTTTACTGACAAAAGAAATCCGGGAGGTGGTTCCTCACAGAAATAAAGGCAAGAAACCGGTTGTGGCCATCCTTAGTTAATAACTATGTCATTAAAGAAAGACAACAACAAATTCTAATTCTTATTTCACGACGTTTGGGTGTCTTTTTATGACGCCATTCTAAAATAAAAACTAGGTTAAGAAGTAAAGTAAAATAAATAGAATTCGCATAAAGTAGCATTCAAAAAAGGTGTTGTTTCCTATCAAGAAGAGTGATATTGATAACAACAATAAAAAAAGTTATTATACTAACAGAGAATCTTTCAATTGTACTTACGACATCCTCTTCAGCTTAAAAGGGATGTCCCCCAAAAACTAATTTTGTCACATAACCACTAAATCTGGTAGCCTAGGCAACCGACTGCCATACATCCCATAAACAATCGTATAACATCTAATCGGAAACCGCCTATACTTGATCCAGAGAGAATGCACGTTTTTTGACGTGTTCTTCTTCCCTTCTTTCGTAAAGCTTTTTACCTTCATTATCAATTCATCCTTACCGTCATAACTTGCTACCCATTCTCGTAACAGCTGCTTCACCTCGGGCAAAGCCACTGCGCCCGCCAAAGATACCTGTAACAACAAGTTGGTTAACCCTTACCTTGCTAAATTTTTAACAAAATTGCAAACTTAGAATTTGTTGAAGCAATGGATATATTCAAAAGCTACTAGAAAAGACAAAGAAAATGAATGGTCCCTTTGTCGGTTTTTCAAGCAGTGGTTTCAAAGTTAGAACACTTTTAGCTTATGTGACTGAAACCGTTTTTAGCTGGATGAGGGGTTAAAGTGGCAATGATTACCCAACATAAGCGAAACCCATTGGTTGCCGAAAAGGAAAGTTTTACTAGAATGGAAGGTTAAAACGGGCGAACTAGCATACACTCTTTTTTATAAGAACACAAGGCTGAAAATAGGCCAGAGTGTTGTAATAAATTAAGTTGGTAGCAAATCGAGACTGTGGTATGGTCGAGAACGGCACAAATCAAGGTTGTATTTTAATGGGGGTTTTTTTCAGAATGTTTAGGCTCGATAAAATAGAAAGTGAGTATACGCTTTACTTGTTTTGTTTTGTGTTTGTTTATAATTTCTTGACTCGCGGAGTCACGGGAAGTCAGGCAATAGGACTCGAGGTCCCCTTCGAGGTCTGCCACCCGGGACCTACGGTTTAACGTCCTTATCCGAGAAGACGCGAAGGTTTAACCGTTTGCAGATGTTGAAGCAAAGGCAGCACCTTCTCATGGGGAGTCGAACCCGGGCCTCCTTCACGACAGACTGGCGCCTTATCAACTGGGCTAACCAGGCGGCGGCGGTTTAAGAACCAGTAATTTTTCTGGGCCTCGTTGTCCTTATAAAAACTGAAAGCGTGTACGTCAAACGCCTTTGATTATATCAAGAACATCTTAAGAACGTTTTAGACTAAAATCCCCAAAACAGTGCTTCTGAAGCCATTTTGTCATTGGTTCTTTTATAGCTTTAAAGGCTTTTCAAACACTTCGACTCAACCGTAAATAGATAAAAGTGTGTACTTGACCATTTTAAGTCCATGAAATAAGCTTCCAAAGTAGTGCATTCAGTCTGAATAAACATAAATTCAAAACATACGACGGCGATTTATGACGTCGCATGGTTTGAAAGGACTCCAAGCTGCTCTATACCAGCGTTTACTGCAAACTGGTGAGTTTTTTGTTCAAATACTGGGCCACCAGCCAAATACTAACCGTCAATCAACAAATCATGTGACATCACAAATAACTAAAGAGCTTAATTTCGCTTGAGTAGCACTTTAAGGACATCCAGTCTTGGCCCAGATAAATAAGACGTTCTTACAAAAACAAATAAAGAGAGCAATTTAGTTGTCACCCACACAATTTTCAACACAGGAAGATAACTTGTAGCCGTCCCATTAAACCTAGTTACAATTTATCGTTACAAAAAAATACCTGAGGCGTTGTTGGTTCTTCGTTTGATGGTAGCCTGTTGAGCGGATTTGCCTTCCCAACTAAAACGTCGCTCTTCTCTCCCCTTAATAAAGTAGAAATTCCCCTTGAATGAAAACTGCTTTTCGATGGAGATTTATTCTTTCGCGCAGGTGATCGTTTATTTGACGGGGATTTGCGCCTTGAAGGAGAATTGATTCGCACACTATTCTGATATTTTAATGGAGAAGTTATATTAGCCTGTCTTATCGCTGAAATATTCTTGTTCCGTTTACTTTCGAACTCTTGTTCTACTTCACGACGCAAATTTTCCGGCAAAGCTTCTAAGAAACTAGGATCAATTTCGGTAAAGGAGGAAAGTTTTTCATCTTCCTGGTTTTCACCAGGGTGTGTAGCTTGGGTGCGCTCAACAGTGAGATGAGGTTTCTTCTGAGGCACATTCTCATCAGATTGTTTTCTTCTACACCTCTTGTTCAGCTGCAGTCTCTGATTACGCGAGGCATAAGCTCTCTCCAGGCTCAATTTGATATCTTCTGGAAGCGCAGCGAATACGGTCGGGTCAACCTGGGACGGTGAAGGAAGGTAGTCGTTATCAGCTGCGTTGTTGCTATGGCTACCAACACCAGCGCCCGGGGAACTAACAGAAGGGGAGAATCGAGGCAAAGGTGGAAGAGGCTCTTGCCCACTTTCTGGACTCTGAAGGCTTTTGTGTGAAACGTAAGAAAGTTCTTTCCTTTTCTGGTGCTTCGAGGATGTCGGAGTAGTTTGAACGTCTCTGTGGCACCCTGGAGGGTCTACTGCTCCTGGCTGATCAGGATCAAAAACTGAATCTGAAATACTAACCCTGCCATCTGCGCCTGCGCTACTTTTTCCTCCATCTGATTGAATAGGTTTAATGAATTGAAGAAGGGAACCTGTGGTAGCTTGTCTGGTGTCCAGGCCCGACTCTTCATTTGTTAGCTTACTAACTTGTATTCCCATGCCCCTGATATCTGGCACGGCCACTTTTAGCTGACGCAACAATCCAATACACTGGTCGCTAATAACACGGCTGTCATCTGTAGCTGTTTGTAAGGTACATGAACGCGCAATGTTGTCGCATATACCGTGACCCATAAACTTCGCTGGCATCGGAGCACCTTTCTTGCGAACTTTCAGCTGGTGAGAAAAAAAAGTGTTAGAAAAATGGTGCTGTATACGGCTTATTCTCTAAAGAACACTTTACAAGGTGTGAAGATTGTCAAAGTATAAAACCTAAATCAAGTTTCTTGGTTTGTCTGACTCGATTATAATTTTTTTCATTTATTTTTTTTTCCTTTTAAGGGGACGTTACACCTAAAACACACTTCTTGGCGACTTTTAATGATGTTTTTCTGATATCACTGTCCATAGTTTGAAATGCTGAAAACCCTGTAGTAGACCCGTTAAAAATGAAGAACCTTAAACATTTTCAGTATTGGATGAGCTTCAAGTTTAAATTTTAGGGCAGAGGGCGATTCGTTGTTTTAAGGTAAAATTTGAGTTTGGGGGTTTTAGACAAGTCTGAAAATTAGATTTGAAGTTAATATTTAATAGAAATACACCAAACCGTCCCCAAACCAAAGCTGCACTTGTGCATTGTCAGAAGGGATGGTTTGATACTTAACAACTTAAATGACGACCTGTATGAACGAAGTCTAAATCATGTTGCTGGATGCTGTGGTCTCTCAACTATGTCCGAGGGTTTCTCAAACTGGAAGTCTAATGCGAACCGCTTGAGGTGAACTACCTACAATTCTTTCTACTGATTTTCTTGCATTACCTTGAGTGTGATGTTTCTGCCTTTCAAACCGACGTTCTGTAGACGCTTATGTACTTCTTGAGCCAACTCTTCAATAAACTTGTCTGCTTGTTTACCCTACATGAAAAACATAAGACAATAAGCCCTTTTGCAGTCACGTGACCACGCCACGATCCGAGTAAGAACTTGGCAGGTCCACAGCAATGGAATGCAGAAAGGTGCTAACTGTAGTATTGTTAAACCGCAGATCTGACTTTAAAAATGGACAATATCTTCATAAATAAGCTGATGTATTTCTTTCCGGTTCACTCGTTCAAGTCTTTTTAGTTGAAACATTTCTGTTTTTGAATTTAAGAAAAGTTCAATGTGGGGATCATTGATAGTGAAAAGGTTTCTTTGTCTTTGTTTTGGAGTTCGGCGATTGGCTAAATTATTATAGCACAAAACAAACATTGCTTTAAAATATAGTTCACTGCTTTTTACTTTAAACTATGTTATACGCAGGTTGTTGTATATTCTATAATAAATTTATGTAACTTTAAATAACCTTTTATAAAGAAGGTGTTTGTTACTACAGCCTGTACAGATGAGGTATACTAGACCTGTGTGAACCTGATTCCATAGTTAATCTCGGCAGACACAGACTTCCGCGCATGCTCAGTCTTGAGGGGCCGATCATCCTCCCCCCGACACACATTGTACAGGTTCTGACCGGTCTTACTTCCGAATGCCTGCTGAAGTGTTTGCAGGCTCAGCTGTTGTAGTTCAGCACAGGTGTGCACGTTCAAGGTCTGAAGTTTGTCACGTAGTGCCCAGCCCACCCCGGGCAAGTCCTTGACCTGCTGTTCACCTGTGTATATTATAAAACAATACATACATTATCTTTATTTCAATCGGTAAAATCATCAGTTATAACATGTATTTATATTAGTTCTAAAATATATTTATAATAGTAGATTTTAACAAATGTTCAAAAAACATCAAAAATTTTTACGTGATTGACGTGTGGTAGCCAAATAGAAAAAGCTCCATTGGATTTTTGTTCAAAGTTGTTAGCCAATCAGAGCGCGCGATTTCACTAACTATATTTATATAGTAAATAATAAAACACAGCTAACGTGCATGTTGGATAAGTTCCGAGCAGATTGACAAACATGAAGGCCCGAAAAACCGGGCAGCTGTGTTTTATTTCTTCTATAGAGTAATAATTTCCAGCCATGTTTACATTGGCTAAAGCACACACGATTATTAAGCAATCACAATGCACATTATTTCATAAATCTTAATTTTGATTCACTGATGGACTGATGAAATACTTCATTAAAATAAGAAAATCTATGCTGGAATTTTTTTTTCGTTGTTACACAAACTTAGGAATTTATTTACTTAGGACTCGGCTTTTAATGCGTTTTAAAAACAAAAATTAACAAAATATTCAAGAGGTTTTTGCTTGTTCCCAGTAACCTGTGTGATGGTTTCGAACTTTGATCCATTTTTTATTCATTCATTCTTTCTTTCTTTCATTTATTCATTCACTCAATTATTCTTTCGTTCATTTTTTCGTTCATTTATTCATTCATTCATTCACTCATCATTCACTCGCACACACTCATTTACTGGAAAAATCAAAATGAAACAGAATTTAGCTAGTCATCAGCTCAAACGAAGACGTCTTTTGTGTGCGAGTTTACAAGTCAAGCTTATATAAAAGCTTTTGTTTGCAAAAAAAAGACTAAACAAAACCTACCAATAAATTGCTGAACATTTTCTGGAGGGTTGCAAGGCAGATAAAACTGGCCGTCTGGCTTTGCCTTTCTTGTGCACATCCGGGCTAGCAGCACATTATAAGAAATCCCAATCGAGGCTGGACAGTTTGTGACGTCCTTTATTTGTTGACGGATTCTTTGCGCTAGCTCCATTGGTGTCTGGTTTTCTGCAAACGTACAATACTGTTGTCTTATTATTAGAATTAAAAAGGTAGTCAATAACAAAGCACTATTACGACATGAGCTACGAAACCAAATGTGCTGGAAGAGGGTGTCCCGATAGTTTGACCTCGGTGGTGCGAATGTAAATCACTCATACCAACTAACTTGCACTGTATACAAACCCGTGACCAGGAAAAGTATCAGCCGATGCAGTATAAATATCAAATTGGCAATGCAAAAATTTCATTCCTGGAATTGCTGAAAATAGCACGAGATTTATGAAAGCATACATATACTCCAGCTGTACATGTACAAGAAAGATTTTAACTGGAGCAACTCGGCTTTGAAATGCGTTTATCATGCAAAACTCTGTAGTAGCAACTCGAATTCTTAACCATGACGAGCTGAAATGAAATTCTCGGCTTAGATTCTTGCTTAAACTCATTTGTTAAACTGGCACATTTCTTTTTCTTAAATGTATATATTAATAGTTTTTCAACAGTTTTACCGAGGCAAGTTCGGGTTCGCCTCAAGGCGGCTACGACCTTGGTAGTGCCAAAACCACTTAAAGTTAACGCAACATCTAATAAGCCACTGTTTACTAGTATACAATTCCTCTTCTATCCATTGTTATGATCCTAAACTTGGAACTAACGACACTGCAAGTGTTTCTTTTTATTTTTAATACCATCAGTTTCATCAAGTATTATTATAACAGTGGGACCCCGTTAATATGGTCACCTACGGCCAGAAACAAATGACTGTAACAACGGGGTGACGAGATTCTTTTTATAAGAAAGTGTACGTGAGGCCATTCGACCGGCAGACCAGAAAAAGTGACCGTTGTAACGACGTGGCCGTAAGGCGGGGGTCCACTGTAATATTACTTTTATTAATATCAATATTACTATTAACAATATTATCATTATTATTATTATCATTATTATCATTATTATTAAGTATTAGTCTGTCTGCTACCCATTTCTATTTATATCCCCCGCAATACTGAAAGCTGAAGACTTTTCGTACGACCTTGTTCAAATTAGAGCCATTTCATACGCATTCATTCACTCGTAACACGTTAGCATTAAAACTGCCTCACACTGGATCAGACTCTGAATGGGCAGGTTCTTTGGAGCTGATCAGCCCCACCACTCATTGTTTATAACGATTATAGCCACACTTGGTTTTGTAGCCGGTTTGACTGAGCCACAGCAACTACCGATCAGAAGTCAACAAGCTGGCCCACAAAGGCAGGGGTAAGTGGTCACACCCTTTTCCTGTTAAATTGTTAGGTATACATACTTAATGTAAAACAGTTATCAATCACATAGGTTTGCACGGCACATAGATTTGTCGTTAGCGTGTTCGACTCGTAATCCTACGGTCGTGAGTTCGAGCCCCGGTCAGACCACTGTGTTGCGGCCTTGAACAAGACACTTTACCCGACTTTGTCAGCTGTATAAATGAGTACTAGTTGTGCTGGAGGCTAACCTGCGATGGATTAGTGTCCTGTCCAGGGGGAGTCAAAGACTCTCGTCTATTTAACACTACAGAAACCGGAGATAAGCGCCGGTAGTTGCCTCCTTTGACTCACCTTCAAGAGCGTTGGTGACGTCAAGGTACGCTTCGTCACAGCTGACAGCCTCGATCTCGTGACTATGATTGACCAGAATCTCGTAAAGCTGCTGCGAAACCTTTCGGTATTTATCAAACTCGTAAGGTACGCAGATAAGGTTAGGGCAGAGCTTGCGAGCAGCCCCCAGGAATTTACCATTGCGGACACCACAAGCCCGGGCTTCATAGCTGCACGAAGCTATTTCGGACATTGAGTTCAGTAATCTATCTGGTGAGGTCGTGTCACCTAGCACGGAAGAAGACCACGTCAGACAAACACATGCGCATTGCTACAAACAGTACCAAAAAACTATATTGTTTACTCAACACTGAAGTTTTAAATGCTCCTTCCTTCTTATCCCAAATGGGATTAAAACAAGACAACGCAAGAATGCTATTGAAAAGATGCAATCACTGCAAAATATGATTAAACTTGCCTCCATCATTTAATTAGCTGTGCAGTGAGCATGACGAAAATCATTTCTTCAAAAAAGATGACTGAAAACATTTTATTATAGGAAATGAACGCTCCATGAAATTAAAAAACAGATTGTTGTGACAACTGGAACAAATTGATTTCATCACTGGATGCTGAAATACTAAACAAAACTGGGCCATTTCTTCCACACAACAGTACGCAAAGTTCTAAACGTATGGGCAGCTTGATGGACACCGCATGGCCATTTTTAGCATTCTTCGCGCAGTCAATGAACATTTTAACCCCAATTTTGGAACCTGGTAGGGCGATATTTTGTCGGAGTATGGTTTGGTCGGTTTCAATGACTGCATGAATAACATCGCAGAAACAAAGTTAAATTTAACGCGATTTAAATTCACACGAATTTTTACGATAGGCGTTATTTTCATAGAGCGTTAGTTTCCTATAACAAGGTATCAATTAATTCACGTCATTTCATTGAAATAGAACCCGCACCTAGATTTTTGTCAAACGTTTCTCATTTCTCAATCATTATATGAAAACTGAAAAAATGGATTAAAAAAGGGGTGTGCCCGGGTTAGCTTTTGAGATATGATTGATACAAATACCCCCTCCAGGGCTATTTTTCTGTTGTTGTAAGCTTGAAATTAAAACTATAGACCCCTCATGTGGCAACCAAGATAACATCGAGGAGCGTGAGGGAAATAAAGAAAGATAACGTAAAGAGTTCTTCTGGATTAGGGAATAATTTTCTTGTGATTTTCAGCAAAAACATTTATGGTAAGGAGGCATTTTTATGGGCTTTTGTTGTTTGTATGTTTCCAACACCTCAAAAAACATAGTATTTTGTCTATGTTTTTATATTTTTCCTCACTTGCAAAACTCAGATTTTCCCTATCTTTTCTCTTCAAAGAGTTCTTTTAAGATTTGATTGATTGAAGAAAAAAATTTGTGGGGTACCCGTGCTTGTTTAGGAGAAATTCTAGGAAAACTGGCAAAACATGTGCTGTTTTTCCCCATTTCCGAGGGGGTACTGGAACAAGCCAAACAAAAAGCCGCATATAAAATTATTATGAAGAAATCTACTTTTTTGCATTTTTTTTTCTGATACGTCTTCGAGAGCTCAACATTCACTAGAATATGACAGAAATGTGTAAAAATTTTTAAATTTCTAATATGTGCAATTAAGGTGCGCAATGCAAAACTGGGGAATTACCTTAAATTGACTGATGTTTTGAAAACCAAAACCATACACTCTTCTATAAACACTACCTTCAGTGGGTTTAGAGTTGTTGCTCGTTCTACCAGCATGACAGACAGCAATAGGCTTGCCTCGCAGTTCAGGCCTCTCACATAAAGTCACAGAAACAAAAAAACAATCCATATCGATGTGCATTATGACTTTCTCTCTTCGCTTCTTGCCTCTGTTCTTATGTGCCTGATCTTTACCAGTTTCCTGTTTCTCGCTCACCAGTTTGTTGACAAACTGTTTCAACTCTGCACTCCAAGTGGATAAATAATGCAGCCGAGAGTTACTGTAGAACGTAGAAACAAAATTTGGATCCCCTGCTTTAGTGTGGCTGTGCAAAGGAATGTTCCCTCTTTCATGACCATCAACTGGATTCAGTGCGACAGATGTGGACGGTTGCCCTGGTAAACGAAAATGAAAGTCAAATGTCAAGGAGAAGATGATGGTCGACATAAAACTAACACCAAGCTACAATTATACAAGTTATATGGCTATAGAGTAACATATGTACACTCTTAATCACTGTAAATGGACACTGTATCAACAATGACGTTTTAATTTTTTTTACTTGAGGAGTTAAGGGAGAACTGCAAGCAAGACTCGAGGTACCCTTCGAGGTCTGTCACCTGCCACCTAGAGTTTAACTTCCTTATCCGAGAAGACATGAAGGTCTAAATGTTCCCAATGATAGAGCAAAGGCAGCACCTTCTCCTCAGTTGTTTAAGACCCTGAGTGAGGGTCCGGACGGGAATCGAACCCAGCCTCCTACATAGCTGGCTGGCGCCTTACCAACTGGGTTAACCAGGCTGCGACAGACTTGGGGTCCTGGGCAGAGGGGTAGGCAATGCAAGATCTTCATTAGATTAAAGTCTCTGACCTGTTGATAAACTCTCTCTTGACTTATCCACTGGTTCATCTGTCTGTGTTGATAGAGTTAGAGTTGGCTCTCTTGGTGTAACTTGCAAATTTTCTGCAACGCCTGGACCAACAGTTTTACAGACACCGCTAGCTGGACATGATACCAACTGCTTCGAATCTTCAGCATCACTTGCTTTGTATGGAGTGCTTGCTGAGCCACAATCCTCGTCTCCAAACATTACAGGCTTTTTCAAGTCGTTATTTAAGCTCTCAGAGAAGCAAGTGTTCTGATCTTTCTCTCTGTAACTTGCCATCTCAGTGTCTGGTGCTGCAGTATAAAGTCTGGTTACTGTGTTTCTGTCGCTGGAACAGTCAGTCGATGCTGTGAGTAGTGGCTGGGTGACTGTGCGACCATGGTATAAGAGATAAGGCACAACTGGACACAGTTTCCCCTGCTTGATGCTGTCTGTTATCCACTCAGGGCGAACAATTTTTTCATTCCTGATTAAAAGAGTGGAAAGTTGAGAAAATAAATTTACAAGATGCAAGACATGTTTAGTTTAATTTTTATTTATTTTATTATTGTTATTGCAGTTTTTCCAATTGCAAGCAATAAACTACAACATCAAAATGATAGTACATAACAACGGTGGAAAGGAAAGCAGCCAAAATGTGCACCAGACACCATACGAGAGATGCTCCCCAGTAAACTAAGTTAGACAAGAAAATATAAAATTTATAAACATAATAAATAGAGCAATAACACTAAGATAAAAATAATGAAGTACCAACCCAAGAATAATGAGCACTGAATGAAAAGAAAAATTAATAAAATTATGCTACTATTTGTCTCGAAGTTGCTAGGTTGTCACATTGTTTAATTGCCATTGAGCAAATTTAATTTGTACAGTTAATTTACCCGTTAGGAAAGGGGGGAGGGAACGAGGAGTCTTCCCAGCTTGAAGGATCAGAGGATTTTTGTCACAAAACTACAACTGAACCAAAGAATGATACCAAAACTGGTGTAGCTTAAGCCAATCTTTATTCTTAAAGAGCATATTGATATGAAATCAGTTTAATTTTCAATTTTCAAAATGTTTACTATCAAAAACATTGGTTTGCCAAGTTTGAGAAACATATGAGGAAAGTACAACAAGATTCTTAATTTTTCTCGCTAAAAGTTTCCCCTCAAAAAGACCAACAATGAGACGTAACAGGTCATGTGTGTCTCGCCTCAGCCCATCTAAAAACAGATGCCAAGAAGTAAAGAGATAAGTCGATTTTAAAAGATCCATAACTGTTAAGAGTTTTCTATAGAAACTCTTTTAGTAACAAATGTTTTAAAGATGAATTTGAATGGACTGAGGAGAGAGGCATGTGACCTATTATGTCACATTGATGGTCTTTTGGAAAGGACACTTAGTGGGAAAAACTCAAAATTCTACACGCCATATCTTGATGTACTTTTATCGTATGTTTCTTAAACTTGGCAAACCAATGTTTTTTATAGTTTACTTATTGAAAATTGAAAAACAAATTTTGTGTCACGATTTTATCTTCTTTAATAGGTATCATACAAATACTAATCTTTCCAGTCAAGATTGAAGACTTTGACAACTTACAAATTAAAAGTATTTGTTTGCTATGTAATAAGTAAAAGAAACTCCCAAAAAGATATGATATTGTATGAAACTGACGAAATTTTGCTACTAACACCCTAAACAGTATAAAATCCTAATTGGAGATGTGATGTGTAAGTGTGTACCCCCCTCCCCCCAATATGAGTGCATATGGCATACGGAGATATATAATATGCATATGGCAGTACCTGATTTCCTTTATCTTGCTGTTTGGTAGGTTTGTAGCAATAATGTGAGTCACTATTGATTTAGAATAATACTGCTGGTATTTCCCTCCATGAAGACCAATCAGGCGACGCAGTTCATCTGATGATGGATCTAAAAATAGATAAGACAACAAATTTCTACAGGTAATAACACATGGATAATAAAGATACTTTTAAGAAAAGTGCTGTTTTTATCATCTAATATCCAAGTCACTGTTTCTTGACTTAATGGAGATGAAGACAGCAACGTTGACAACAATGTTACAGAACACAAAATTAATACAATAGCTGCATGTTGGAATGCACCGTTTTGGCCAGCAGTGCACCATTTTCTTCAAAATTACAACATGAAAAACTTAATTTTGGAGTTCTTATGACTAGGGGAACAATCAAAAAAAAGTTTTCTCAACATTCTTTTTTACAAAGCATCACTAGAACAAAAGAGAGGGCAGACAAGCCAGACCTTATAGAAAAAGGCAAATGATTTTTGTAAGCAGTCATTGTTGATGCTGCCATCTTTGTTGCATAACTCCTTAATATGTGTGATAGAACTTTTTTAACCTTTTAGACCACTTTAAGATTTAACCATTAAGGTTGGCTGCTTAGCTGAGAGAATCTGGTAAAAAATACAGTAAAATTCCAAGTGCTATGAAACCACAGTCCTGAAAAATGAGTGTGACTTATTATTTGTTTAGAGGTTTTTGACATGACTGTGTCTCAATCCCTGCCACTGAGGAAACTGATTAAATAAGTGGCAGTTGGCATGGCCTAGTAGTTAGTGCATCAGCTTGGGAGTTGAATGAGGATCAGTATTTAGAACAGTTTCCTTTTACATGCATTCACTAACATAACACTAAGGGATAAACTAATTACAAATCAAATAAACAAAATTTCATCAATATGATTAAAGAGGTCAAAGATGATTAAATATACCTACGCAAACTACTTACTAGTGTATCCGTTCACGTGAATGACTACATTTTCGAATATCTTGCTATTGTTCCTGTAAAATACAATAATTAATACTGCACACATATTTTCCTGTATTTCAATGTACTTTACAACTTACTATTTTACTAAACTAGGGTCTCAACAATGAGATGCAATGTTGTGCTATACTCTAACTGTTGCAGCAGCTATTGATTACTCTCACTGAACAGATTGCTTCTGAACTGTCTAGATTTTAACCTTTTTGTTCCTTAGTTTAATGAACTTTGGTCAGGAGTATTTCATTGAAGATGTTTGTTTGTACATTTTTAACCTGGGCAGCATAAACATTGTCAGACCATACCATTATATGTTCTCCAATAAGCCCAGGGGGGAGGTTATTTATCTTGAGACCTTCCAAACAGGAGAATTATCAGAGAGAGGGGGGGGAGTGGTTTTTTAAAATTTATAAACTTTAGTTTAAAAAAAAACTACAACATGAAGTCTGGTTACCAAAGAGATAAAATTATAGCAACTAGTAACTTTGTGTTTCTCTGGCATTATAATCAGCACTTAAAAAAACTTTTTAAAAAGATAACACCATTAACAAAAAACTATTAAAGAGGGGAGCTTTTTAGAAAGGGCTCATTAAAGAGGGGGGGGGTTATTAGAGTGCTTACAGTATACAGTTGAGTATATCACTAATTATGTTAACCCAACTTGTTTCAGATACTTAATAGACAATGACAAGTGAAACAGTGTTTACAAGTCACCCAATAACCATACTCTAGAGTCCCTAATGATCATAATTATTTGGAGTATTATTTTGAGAAAAAATTCATTCTACGCTGACAGTAAATCAGGACCGTACCATTAATAGTTGTTAACAATTTCTAATCTTGTTGTGCCAGTCTGCCAGTGACTCTATTAAAAGCAATTGTCAACAAACTAAATGACTTTATTTATAAACTGTTGACAGTCATATCGCTTAGGTTTTCCAACTCTTGCACTATAATGCAAGAAATGTCAACATCATTCTTGAAATAGTTATTAAGCATAAAAAACATTCTGCACTGTACCATTATTCAGATAAATAATATTAATTAATTTCTTCTGCTTTTTCTTCTCTACACTATTACTTGTCTGTACCCTGTAAACTTATTATTAAATCTGGAAGATTTTTTCACCCTGTACCATTATTCTACTCTATACTCTATTATTCATGATCAGGACTCCAGAATTTATGGTGTTTTGAATTTTTTAAAAAAATTAGAATTCTCTTTCTTAGTTTCTTTAAGTTGTTTTGTGAAAAACACTTATGGTTTTTTTGTTAATAACAAGATTTTTTATAAACTAATAATTATTCTAATTAATCATTGTTACTTGTTGTCTTCAATCCTAATATATCAATTGTCAAAGCAAAACTAACAAATCAAGCCAACCTATCTTCATCAGAACTTCGAACTGTCTCCTCTTCAAATTGTGCATCAAGTTTTCGCAGCTTTGAATGAAAATATTCACTCTACAAGAAAAACAAAACAAATTTAGCAAAACAAGCAAAACACCAAAGATGTTCAATTCTCAAAAGGAACTGAAAAATGTTCCAAAGGTGGGTATGCATACAATGGTGTTCAATCATAAAAATGTACCAAACTATATGCTTAGGGAGTGTCTTGGCCTTTTTATATGCTGTATTCTAAAACTTGCTAATACAATTTCCTTTGTAAGCAGTATGCAAAGCTGAAACAATGTTAATCACAATTGCCACCTCAGACATTGACTCCGACTTTTCAATTGAACTTGATGATATATATTAATAGTTACATTGATTCAACTATCAAGCATGCTATTTCAATTCTTTCAACTAAAATATTGTTGATATAGCATTTCCAATATTTTAAAGCCTTTTTACTTAATTAATATCCCGTGACAACCACTGGACCCCCCCCCCCCTCCTTGACATCAAATGAAAAAAACGTTAAGCAACAACCGCGGCGGGTACTCCCTATATTGGGATGGTAGGACTTGCTGTCTTACCTTTTAGGGTTTAACCCTATCTAGCCTTGGGGGTGGGGGTTGATTCAACCCCCCCTGTTGGTTTTTTGGCTGTAACTTCTGTACGGTTCAGCGAATATTAATAAAACTTCGAGACTTTTCCTAAAATTTTATTAGGAATCTTTTGATTTAGAGTTAATCAAAGATGTATACTGTTACCATGGTAACCAAGAAATGAATGACTGTTTTTGTAGTTTTAGTTATTGTGATTTTTAAAATGTTTTCACACTCTAAAATCGATAGATTTAATAAAAAACCTTAGGAACTCCAAAACAAAACTTCATTTGTCAAAATTTCTGCTATTTTATAAGATTATGTTAGAAGTGGTGCATTTTGGGTAAATTATCAACACTTTGAAAAAAGTTTCTCTTATGACGTATTTTGGTACATATATTCACTGTATGTTGCTGTAAAAAAAAACTAGCCCCATATTTTCCTGGCTGCAGTACTTTTACTAGAAAGCGACCCAGATAAAACAGTTTTTTGTTGTTGCCATGGGCAATAGCTCCCTTAACATATTTATGTTGTAGCTTTAGACGACTTTTTGCAATGTTCCAAGCAATGCACACCAGATAATGAAGATATATAACACAAGTTGACTCTTTAGATTTCCTATCCAATCATTTTGCCCATACTGTGAGCAACAACAATAAATATTCTATGTTGTCATGGCAACAGAAAACACTTTTTAGCAAAAACATTTTTTGACTTGAGTAGTGATTTGTACTAGTATAATTTTTAGTTTTGTACATTTTTTCCGGTGCTTTTCGAAATTTATCACATTTCTAAATAAGGTAACACATCATCATCACATAATCATGATATATTCTAAAGAAAGGAAAGATACAAATTATTGAATTGCTGATGGACTAGCTGACTAGTTTATAGTTCTCACATTGATTTCTGCGACATAAATCATGAAATGCTACAAATCCCAAATAAAATCAAATGTTGTGACGTCATCGTGACGTCATGTATACTAATTACAAATTGACACCACTAACATGTAGGGCTTACAACATTGATCAGTTGACCCAAGTTTCACATGTTTTGGATAAATAACAAGAAAGTTACGGTGGGGGGGGGAGTTGAATCGACCCCCTCCCTGGCTACGAGACCTCAAAAAAGCCCAGGCTAGATAGGGTTAAATTGCCAGTCCAGTATTTTTTAGGGGTTGTAAAATGAAATCCGTTGTTAAATCGGGAGCCTGGTAGTTTTCGACTGCTGGCAATCCCATGTTTAAGCAACTATGTGTACTGATAAGAAGTTTCAAAAGATGTCATTTGGTGAACTTTCTATTGTGCCCATGCCTTTACTCACTGCACAACACAAGGGGACTAAGCCCCAACCCGTTAGCTACCCATGGAAAAACGTCCATCAGTTTTCAATTAGTATTTCTTTGGGTAATTTTAAAACCAAGAGGTAGTTTTTAGGGTGGAAAATTTTTTATCCATAGGTATTTTTAGGGTTTTTGGGGGACTTTTCTGGTAGTCATCCCTACCCTTTTTACCCCAGAATATGCCCCCCCCAGAAAAGAGAGAAAAAGAAAGGAAGCTACACTAAAATATGAAAAACCTCTCAATTTTTAACACGAAAAGAAAAGCACAAGGTTTTCTTGTTCTCATTCATTCATCCATCTGTCCACTCATTTCATTTATTAGGAAAAGTCAAACATTTTGTTATGTTTAAGCTAGCCCGCAAAGCTCTGTTAGCAGTTTAGCGCTAATCAAGAAGGGTCTGTTGCTTTAAGAATTATTTAAGTATATTGTATTAAAGTTTATGTGCTGCTGCGATTGTTACCTATATATAGTATGATAAACTTCCTCTTCAACCCCTCCGTAACAAACACTTGCACTATATAAGTTGAAACATTAAAAATCTGATGCATTCTGGGGGCTTCACTAAAACCAAAACCGGTGTATCTAAACATGTTGACATGAATATACATTAATGATATAAAATCCTTTTTAAAAAAGATCAATAAACAAAGAAACCTAAAATTCAAATAAAATCAGACGACGTTCTTTCATACATATATATAATTAAAGACAGTGAAGCACATTTGGATAAAAAAAAGTCTTGCTTTCTCGTAAAACTACATTAAGTTAGCACTACATTAAGTTAGCACTAACCCATCCTCCAAAATCTGAACTTTTGCTTTTACTGTGACTTTCATCGCTTGGTCCTTTTGCTTTAAAAACGCTTTTCATTTTTCAAGTATCAGCAAAGCTCGAATCTTCTTCACGTCATTCCGTTCAAAATTCGCGCCCGACTAACTGTTTGGTAATGATCTAGGGGAATCAAAGTTTCCCTTTATAGTTCATTTGTTTTCGTCTATGCCCATGATAGCATTGTTAAAATTGCTGAAGACACGGAGCGCACGAAAAGACCGCCAAATTTTGGCTAAGCTAATCCCGACGAAAATTTCCAAAAATTGTTATTTTAAAATCAAGTGCGCCAGCGATCTTTTCAATTTGAGCTTCCTTTTTTGCGCATGCCCACATGTTTTCTCTCCTTAGCAACCGACCGTGGAGGGAAACCTGAGCAAGTTGTTATAGGAAGAACTGTATTTTTGTGCCTGTGTATTAAAGAAAAATGTCAGATTTTGAAGACGAAGAAGGTGTAGATGAGCCTATTCTCGATGTAGAGGAAGAGGAGGAGGAGCAGGTCGAAGAGGAGGTAGGAAAAGACCTTTGAAAGTTTATATATCCAAAAAAGTTTTGTCGGTCGTCTTGAGCCGAGTGAGTGACTAGAGCAATAGTGACTTTCTAATTCTGTTTTAGTTTTATTTATTTATCGCTGCAGAGACCCTTTCTTTTCTTTTTGTGCAAACTTTCTTTTAAGAGCAATTGTAAACAATTCGACACTACCAGTATTTTTTTTGTTTTAAAATATATTGTGTAATCAACATCATGACTGACAGAGTACATTAAATTTCTTGCTACAACAAGAAAGCTCCTGAACACCCTTTGACAGAAGAGCTGCTTGCCGACAACCTGTCACTGTTGTGTAAAACTGGTAATGGCTTGGCGCATGCATATGTGAGACTTGACGTCCATGACAAGTGAGTCTTGTTTATAGTTATTATATATTATTTGTATTGTGTTCTAAAACAGTACTTAGTATAACAATGAACTTTTATTCATATACTATTAAGAATTTAATGTTGCTTATATAGAAATTTATAATAAGTATATTATTAACCTTAATATATAATCAACATCTGATGATTGCCCAGTGCATGAATAAAAATGTCTGCATGCTTTTCATGTGTGCAAGGGATAGGTAGCCCCAGGGGGGGGTTGGGTTACTTCAGGGAAAAGTCCCCAAAATACCCTAAAAATATAATACCATGGGATAAAAATTTTCCACCATAAAAAAATTTTTATCGGTTTTAAGATTACCCTAAAAAATACCAATTGAAAGCTAAATTTTTTCCCTGGATCTAGCAGATTAGTGCTTAGTCCCCTCATGTTGTGCTGAATGTGATATGCAGTAACTAAAGGCGCACCCATAAATAGGACATTTGCCAAAGGATTTTCACCCTAACTTTTTATGAGTATTCACAGTTGCTACAATATGGGACTACAAGCAATCCAATATAGCTTGATGTTTTCAGCCCTATAAAAATACCAGGCTCTTGGTTTAACAGAGGATTTCTTTTAACAACTCCTAAAAAACACAATGGTCATACCTACCATCCCAATACAGGGAGTGCCCATCTCTCTTCTTAATACTGTTCCGTTGTCAGAAATAATTAGTATTAAAGCAGTGCAGAGTTTGTATATTTTTATTCTGGCAGGAATAAAAATGGCACTACAGTAAATACAATTTATTTAGGCCTAACTTCTGCATTATTTTAGAGGTTTGATCTACTAAAATACGGCTCTAAATTATTTCAGTTTGATTGAAATTATAATTATATGGTATATATAGACTACCATGTTTTCAATTGATGTACAGACTAAACTTCAGTACAATTTTCTTCCTAGGGACCTAACAGATATAAGCATTTTGAATTGTTTCATTCATCTACGTTATGTGGTGAGTCATTGAAAGGTTTTTGTTGCTGTTTTGTATAATTACAGTCAATAAGTTCTGTTTGCATTATTCTTGGCTAACTTGATTGATTTTGACTAAACTGATTTTCCCCAACTTTTAGGATCTTACAGGCAACCAGCTGAAGGACATATCACCACTTAATTCCCTGACTCACCTGCTTACACTTAAAGCAGACCGCAATTTACTACATTCTGCAAAGCTTGATGAGGTACTTAAAACATTTTTACTGGTTGTTGGAGTTAAATTAGTATATTAGGTATCATATCACAGTTTTCAAGGGCACATAATTTTTATTAATAATAACGTGTAAGTAACAGTAAGTAACAGTATCTAATAAGTTTTTAATAACTTATTAGATACTGTTCAAATGTTAGAAAATAAAGGACAGGTGTATTTTGTTTGATGTTAAGTTAAACAAAGTTAATTGACTGTCATATCAAGCACACTTTTGTCTGAATCAAAGTCTGCAGGTGATTTCAAGACTTGTTATTTGCACATTAGCTAAAACACAATACAAAAAATGGTATCATAAGGCAGCACAGTGGCTGAGTGTTGTAGCATGCTTGACTCCAAATTCTTGTGTTCCAAAATGACCATAAAGCAAACAACCTGGGTAAAATAAGTGGGGTGAAATGGCCATGTGGCAAATGAAGTGGTTGAAAGGACTATTTGGCAAGTAACCTGGGGTGAAATGACATGGGATGAAATGATCAACCATGGGGCAAATGACCTGGGCTGGAATGACCTCGTATGAAATTACCTTGGTGGAAGTAGCCCAAGATGAAATGACCTGGGTTGGAATTAGCCAGGATGAAATGACCTGGATTGGAATGACGTTGGGTGAAATGACCTGGGTTGGAACAACCTGGGGTGAAATGGCCTGGGTTGGAATTACCTGAGGTGAAATGACCTGGGTTGGAATGACCTGGGTTGGAATGACGTGGAGTGAAATGACCTGGTTTGGAATGGCCTTAGGTTAAATGATCTGGGTTGGAACTACCTGGGGTGAAATGACCTGGATTGGAATGACCTTGGGTGAAATAACCTGGGTTGGAATGACCTGGGGTGAAATGACCTGGGTTGGAATGACCTTGGGTGAAATTACCTGAAGTGAACCGACCTGAGTTGAAATGACCTTGGGTGAAATAACCTGGGTTGAAATTGCCTAGGATGAAATGACCTGGGTTGGAATGACCTTGGGTGAAA
>JAOBAT010146850.1:23585-33688 GCA_026413305.1 Hydrozoanthus tunicans
GTGAAATGACCTGGTTTCGAATGACCTTAGGTGAAATGACCTTGGTTGGAACTACCTGGGGTGAAATGACCTGGGTTAGAATGACGTGGGATGAAATGACCTGGGTTAGAATGATGTGAGGTGAAATGACCTGGTTTCGAATGACCTTAGGTGAAATGACCTGGGTTGGAACTACCTGGGGTGAAATGACCTGGATTGGAATGACCTTCGGTGAAATGACCTGGGTTGGAATGACCTGGAGTTAAATTATCTGAAGTGAATCGACCTTAGTTGGTATGACCTTGGGTGAAATGACCTGGATTGGAATGACGTTGGGTGAAATGACCTGGCTTGGAATGACCTTAGGTGAAATGACCTGGCTTGGAACTACCTGGGGTGAAATGACCTGAAGTGAATCGAACTGAGTTGGAATGACCTTAGGTGAAATGACCAGGGTTTGAATTACCTAGGATGAAATGATCTGGGTTGGAATGACGTGGGGCGAAATGACCTGGGTTGGAATGACCTTAGGTGAAATGACCTGGGTTGGAACTACCTAGGATGAAATGACCTGGGTTGGAATGACGTGGGGTGAAATGACCTGGGTTGGAATGACCTTGGGTGAAATTACCTGAAGTGAATCGACCTGAGTTGGTATGACCTTGGGTGAAATGACCTGGGTTGGAATGACCTTAGGTGAAATGACCTGGGTTGGAACTACCTGGATTGAAATGACCTGGATTGGAATGACCTTCGGTGAAATGACCTGGGTTGGAATGACCTTGAGTTAAATTACCTGAAGTGAATCGACCTGAGTTGGTATGACCTTGGGTGAAATGACCTGGATTGGAATGACGTTGGGTGAAATGACCTGGGTTGGAATGACCTTAGGTGAAATGACCTGGCTTGGAACTACCTGGGGTGAAATGACCTGAAGTGAATCAAACTGAGTTGGAATGACCTTAGGTGAAATGACCAGGGTTTGAATTACCTAGGATGAAATGATCTGGGTTGGAATGACGTGGGGCGAAATGACCTTAGGTGAAATGACCTGGGTTGGAACTACCTAGGATGAAATGACCTGGGTTGGAACGACGTGAGGTGAAATGACCTGGGTTGGAATGACGTGGGGTGAAATGATCTGGTTTCGAATGACCTTAGGTGAAATGACCTGGGTTGGAACTATCTGGGGTGAAATGACCTGGATTGGAATAACCTTCGGTGAAATGACCTGGTTTGAAATGACCTGGGCTGGGTTGGAATGACCTGGGTGAAATGACCTGGGTTGGAATGACCTGGGTTGGAATGACCTGAAGCCATGAGGAAAATTACTTGGGATGAAGTTACCTGGGCGGGTATGACCCAATGTGAAATGGCCATTGGGTAAACAGCCTGGGTTGAAATGACATGGGATCAAATGATCATGGGGCAAATTACCTGGGGTGAAATGACCAGGGTTGGGATGATCTGGGGTGAAAAGACCATGGGCAAATGACCTGGGATGAAATTACCTGTGGTGAAATCACCTGGATTAGAATGACCTGGAATGAAAATTGTTACCGTTGGGCAAATAACCTGCTACAATTGTATAGTCCCATCAATTTGCACATATACAACTAGTATTGCTACCTTAAATCAGAATTTACAGTTAAAAGGTTCTAACTTCATTTCTTTCCTGTGTCAGCTTCCATATTTACAGATTGCCAGTTTTGCCAACAACAGAATCATGGAAACAGATGGTATCAATCACCCCCTCCTAGAGCAGCTCAACTTATCATGTAAGTAACATGTAATAACTTCAATCTTACCAGTTGGTATTGGTTGTCCAAAAAAAATTTAGGGCTTAATTATCTATTTAAAAACCAACAGGGTTAAAGTGTGAGAATGCAAGAACCTGGTGACAAACCTCACCTTGAACGACATGTGTGTGACAGTTGAAAACTCTGGGTAATCAAATTGCAATCCAAACTTATCTGCAGTGCATGGTATATTGTATGCAAATGAATTTGTTGTATAATTAGGTAACATTATTTTATAAATGATGTAGCATCAATTGAAAATACTTATTTGTTTCTTTGTTTAGTTAATGAAATTGTGGAAGTCAAAGGTCTTGACCCTGCTAAGTTGGGAAGGTTGAGTGTACTCGAAGTGCGAGGCAACAAATTGATGTCAACTGCTGGGTTAAATCTTGCCAACCTAAAGGAGCTATATCTGGTAGGGAAATAAAGGGGCACCAGTTTTTGTTCACCTTAAAACTGAGTTCACTACATGGCTAGTTCTTGTACAATGTATATACTGTAATAGGCCCCATGGCGCTTGTTTATTTTCAGACCTTCAAGATGGGGGGGCTGAGTAGAGAGGAGGACTTAAAGAAATATAAAAATTGTCAATAGCAAAAAACAGAAACACTACATGAAGATCAGATTTTATAGCAACAAGTCACTCTGTGTTCCTCTGGCATTATAACGAGCACTTTTCAAAAACTCAAACAGATAAAACTGATGACAAATATATTTTGACTTAATATGCAAATTGTGTTCTAGTTTCATCACATTTATTGCAAAGGTGGACTTAATAGTGCGTTTCCTGTATATTTAAACAGTTTTGTGTGTTAAAGCATCAAATTACAGAAACAGGGGGTTATTGATACATTATTACGAGTTGTACCTTCATTGACACTTCATTGACACACCGTCATGATAACTCTAAAAACCACTGCACTGTCAGTGATCCATTGTAGCGGTATTCCCGTGGCTAGAAATTAAGCTACAGGAGCTCGCACCAGTAATAGACGAGTGCAGAGAGTGTGTGACCTGCAGGGATCAGATAGTCAAAGGTTTAACCCACAAGTCATATATATTCTCTGGAGTCCCTAATAATCAAACATATAAGTGATAATTTTTAATTATTTTATACAGCTTAATTATTCAGAACTGTATGATTATTAACTTTTGACATTTTCCACCCTAGCTTGTTGTGTCAGTCTGCCACTTTATTAGCAGTGATTCCTAACAAACTAAATGGCTATATTTTCAACTGTTTACAATCTTGTCTGTGTGGGTATTCCTGACTCTTGCTTGTGCAAGAAACACCTGATACAGATATACACCATTATTGATTGGAAGATTTTATTCCACCCTGTACTGTTTTTCCAAGCTGTGCTATTATTCAGAACTCCAGTGTAGATTATAGAGAGAAAATTGGCTCATTCGCATCATCTCATTGCCTTAGTTTACTGTATGTAGTTGGGATTGAGGGTTGGTTATTTCCATC
Source organism: Hydrozoanthus tunicans (assembly GCA_026413305.1). NCBI lineage: Eukaryota > Metazoa > Cnidaria > Anthozoa > Zoantharia > Hydrozoanthidae > Hydrozoanthus > Hydrozoanthus tunicans. The sequence goes on from JAOBAT010146850.1 coordinate 26,838, forward strand.
TTTCTGGGGTCAGTAAAATGAGTACCAGCATATGTATACATGGACTACTCTAAAGTACCTATATATGCTTTCAGTCCACGAAGGGTAAGCTGCTCATTGCACAGCATCTTTGAACGGCACTATATCAATGCACCACTTTATTTATCTTTAGTCGACCTGCCCCAAAGTAGAATAGATTGGGTTTTCCTTTTTTGCTTTTATTGCTTTTTTATGCCAGACTGTGTTACTTATTGATGAACTCTTACTTTACCTGCCATATTAATGCAGGGTGCTAACACTATCAGAAGTGTAGAAGGTCTAGATCGACTGGAGCACCTTACAAAACTCCACCTCAGAGACAATCAAATTGAAAACTTGGATGGGTTTAGTTCTTACATGAAGAACTTACAGTACCTTAACCTCAGGTGAGCAGTACTAGAACTTACTGTGGCAATTTCAAGGGTTGTGGTGGTGACCAAGTGAACATAATTAATAATTTATTGTGTTTGGCATAAGGAGAATGCAATCCTAATCTCATAGAATCCGGTTGCCAGTGGTCATTTGTGCAGTTACCTAGCTGTACAAGCAAGCAAGATTTGACTGTTGTCATTCATCACATTTTTGTTCCAAATTGGCGCAATTTTGAATTTATAACTATGACATCGTGTGCATGCATGTCCAGTATTGCCTGAGCCATGTTTTTTTTTTTCGATCATGGATTTATTTGGGCAGGTTAGAAGTACTGCCTCATGGTTTTTGTTGATCCTGAGGTTGTTTCAGCAGATTATTGCCTCACTGATTTCAGTCTATGAGTGTGGAAGTCTTCAGGCAGATTGGAAGTATTGCCTCATGGTTTTCTTCATACCTCTGATTATTTCTAGTATACATCAATAATAGCAATGCATGTCTTAGCTTCTTCAGTTGGTTTTATTATCTAGAAGAAGCAACATTGCACTTTAATTGTTCTTTAAAATATTTATTTACTCATTCATTTCAAACCATTTATTTATTCATTAATTATTGACTTATACAAGTTTGTGTACAACGCAAGCTTGCAGGCCTTCAATCTAGCCCCTCAACAATATCTTGACTTCAATATTTATGCACATTGGGTTTAGCTAATGAATCAAATATGTTTAAATAGTGTTCCCTTTGTTAAAGTTTTGCTGTTTAACAAGTTTAAATAGCAATACTTGAATAACTTCTTTTAGAGGTAACAATGTCAGTGACATGAAAGAAGCAAACAAGCTCAAGTGCCTTCCACTTTTACGAGCCCTGATACTTATGGGTATGTACTGAGGTTCTTGCTGTGGCAAGGGGGGGGAGTTGTTCTACTCAGCACTGAATAGTGTGCAGGTTGGGAAGGGGCATTGTACTCCTTCTGTTGGTATGATAGGAGGGTCAAAATTGGCATTTATTCCTTAGGGGTTTTCAGGGAGAAAAACAATGGTTATTTAGAAAAAGAATAATTATGTTTAGGGGTGCAAAACAAAATGAAACAGGCATGTTTTTCCTGCAATTTCGTCTTCATTTTTCAAAATCGTTGTTGTTTTGGGGGGTCGAAAATTTTCATGCCTTGGTAATTTCGGGATAGTTTTTTACCTATTGCCTGACAAGCACCACTATCTTGCCCCTAAAGAACCCCTCCTGGGGTGCGAGGTCTGACATTAAAATAGGCCACCAGGTGAATTTACTGTTGCCATTTTAGGAGAGCATTTTATTGTTTTGAAAGATAAATAAGCCAGCTTTGTGCAAAGGGAGTATGCCAATGGAATTACATGACTGTGCATTTTATGGTTTTCTTTTATCAAAACTTTTTTTCAAACAAATCGAAAGTGCTATGAGCAAGAGCAAAATGGACAATGAATTTTTAATCTACAGGTTCTCAGGTGTGGCATTATAGTTCATTTCAACCTTCTGTAATCTTGACAGTGTGCATTAAGCCGTTTTTAGTTACCAAACACTTTAAATATGTTGTTCTGTCCCTTCATGTCTGAGTGTATTCCGGTGGAACCCCAGTTTAACGATCTTAATTCGGTAAAACGATAAACATTCGTTTCCCCGGCAAAAGTTACAGTGAAATGTATGGGGCAGAACCCGGTTTAACGATATTCCCGGTTTAACGATCTTAATTCGGTTTAACGAGATTCCCGGTATAACGATAAACATTCCTTTCCCCGGCAAAAGTTACAGTGAAATGTATGGGGCAGAACCCCGGTTTAACGATATTCCCGGTTTAACGATCGGGATTTTGTTCCCCGAAAGCAAAATCTTTCCCGTTCTAACGATAAAATCAACATGACAGACCACAGGAATAAAAAAAATTAACATAAATGCTTCTGTCAGCAATCATTGTTCTTGCTTACGCTCCAACAGCCATGAATGCTGATTGGTGTGTTTTAAACCGCTTTAAATAATTGTTTATCTGCATTTTCTTCCACGCCTTTTAACAGTTCCCTTAATTTTAACATTTTGGGAGCCTTCCTGTGTTGGAAAGTGTATGCCTTTGTTTCTACGTTTGCCAGTAACTGTAACAGAAATCCCCTCCAGTGATTCAGAAATAAATGAAATGTGCGGGATAGAGTCAATGGTACATGTCCGACGATGAACTCCTTGCTCAGTTTCTTTCCCTTCTTTTCCCTTTGAGGTTTATGTCATGAAGTGTCTTGTATTTTGATAACAAACAATTTGTGAGCTGTTCAAACTGTTTTGACATATTTTAAGGAAAACAAAGAACACTCCGGATGGCCGGGCAAAAGGTGACGTTCGCATTTTGAACATAGAGTAAATATGCGTAGGTCACCTTTTTCTCGGTAAAACTATACGGGAATCTCGGTATAACGATATCCCGGTTTAACGATATAATTTTGACGACCCCTTGGTATATCGTTAACCGAGTTATGTATGTATGTACTGTATGAGTTTGACGGTTTCTAATGCTTTGTTTAATATTTTCCTTTGTTACATTTCTTGTATGTGTGTAGAGAACCCTGTTGCAGATGAGGACGAGTACCGTATTGAAATACTAATCAGTCTCCGGCGACTAGAGAGACTGGATAAAGACGAATACACAGAAGATGAGAGACAGGAAGCAGAAGAGGTACAGCATAAAATTACTAAACACCAACAACAGATATTGGTGTATACCAGCTCAGCCCTGTTTCAGAAGGGAAATGCCTTGGTTGTATTTCCTGTTTAGGACGCGGAGCTCAAAAAACCATACCCTGCCCAGCGGCATGTCCCCATAAATAGTCAATATAAATGAGTACCCCCCCCCCCCGAGCTATTACTGACCCATTTTCAAAGAGATTTGCGTCCACACGTATCGTTTTCATATCGGTTGTCTCTGAGATAACTGGTTTCCGAGTGAATGGGATGTTTGCAACAACATTTTTAACTTTTTTCATTTACTACTTGGGGTCTGTGTTGGACAAATGGGAACCAGACCTGAAGTCTGGAGTCTGAAGCTATATTTATACCTAAATTCGCTCGTGGCCCACAACTCACGAGTGCTGGAAATGGATTTGGACGATGAAGGCAGAAGCCACGCGATAGCGATTTGGATACTCACCGTTGAGTAGTCAGGCGCCTGGACAAGTTTTGGTGATGACATCATTTTCAGATAGCATTGTTTTCCACGTCCACACTAGCTAGAAAACAGCGTTTTCAAACAGCATGGTTTTAAATCGCTCCACTCTGGAGAGCGTTTCTAAATGGCTCCGTTTTTTGTGATCGTTTTCAGCGTGGACAATTAATAGCCGTATACAGAGCAAAAAGTCTCCGGTCACTGCACGTGTGGACGGGTTCTAAAGCAAAACATTTAAAATATGTGAAGGAACTTGATCCAAGTCCTTCTTATAAAAGAACTTCTGGGGAGAGGTCACTATATAAAGAATAACTGTTTGTTAGGATAAAATATTGTTATTCATTATAAATACAGTTAAGTGGGCTGATTGAAGAATTGGGTTTTTTTTTTGTTTTTAAGATATATGAGCAGCGACGACAGGAGGAGGCTATGGCGGTGAGTTAGGAGCTGTATTCATTACTTCAACTTAGTTGTTATTCATGAATCTAAAACTGCAGAGACAGCCTACTATAAATAAAGAACTAGTAATGATATATATGTATATTATTTTTCACAAGGAGGATGCAATAGTGAGAGTTAACTTCTTTCAGGTATATTTCGGTTGGGCCTTTTTTGAAGTAAGAAAATGAAAATTGATCAGACGTTGCAAACTACTGAAGATGAAAAGGTAAATTCTCCTAAACTGGTAACAGGAAAAATATGGCTTCTAGTTGGGAGAATTTAGCAATTCACCATTTGGGATATTTGGGGCTGAAGGGGTTAATATCTTTTGTGCTAGCAAGTACTCTCTTTGGAACTTCAATCTCGGACAAAATTAGTTGAAAAAGTTGGTATCAATGTCCCCTCCTCTTCCCCCTACCCCTGTGCAATGTTGGTTGAAACAGCTTTGGAAAGAGGGGTAGAAGGGGGGGGGGCATAAATTTTCAATTAGGTGTTTCAACTATTTTGTCCAAGATTGTTACTCCAATTAATTATCCCCAATACATGTACCATTTGACATTGTTTACACTCCTCGTCTTTCATAGATGAAGTAATTAACTGTTCTTGGGTAACTTTTCTAGGCTGGAACACACGAGGTTATTCAGGATGATGACGATGATGACTGATCAGCAACGCGAGGCCATATTGAAAACAAAGAAGAACTTACTTCTACCTTTACAAGCCATTCAAAAACGTTGTTACCATACAAGACATTAACTTGTCTGGATTCTTGGACTCCTACAGTGTTGTGACTTAATTATGACTGAACCAATAGATCTATGAGAACTCTAAAAAGTGAGCAGTGGTAGATTTTAAGTTTTGTATTTATCTGCTAAAATGGACTTGTTCAAAGGCAGCACGGATTACTAAGGAGTTAAGAAGTGGTTCATTTACAGTAGTTACTCTAACTATGACTCATCATGTGTTAAAAATGTAAATAAATGTACAATTTCAAAGTTTTAACTTTATTAAAAAATACGTTATTCTTAAACTAATACATTTACTGTATAGAGTTAATTTTGCTTTATGTAAATACTCTTTGTGCATTCTTTGGTCAACATTTGACGTTAATTGCTAACAGGGTCTCGGATCCTGACTAGTCAAAATTAGCTAATGTTCATTTCATGGGACAATCCATGCCTTGATTATTCAGGGACGGCAGAGCTATTTTGGATTGGTGGGACTAAGCTTTGGTATAGCTAGCATGGCCCAATGAGTACCCAAAACGTGATCTTTGTAAGGGTCCAGGATCACGTCCCCTGGAAAGTTTTGAGCTTCTGAGACAGTCGGAAATGCATTTGTTTCTATCAGTCCAAACAAAATATTATCAAACTTCTAGTTTTCTTGGGCAAAACTATTGGTGGGGCTAAAGCCAATCCAGCCCTATAGTTCCATGGTCCCCGTTATTGAGTTCATCATTCCATAACGTATAAAACATCCTCAAATTAAATTCAAAATAACCTGGATAGTCAGAGTTCATCCCTTGTTATACTTTTCGCGCATCTGAAAGTAATGTTATCAGACCCTGCATCAGCTGTGTTGCCCATTCTGGTGGATAAGAAAAAGAGGTTAAAATATAATAATAAGAATAATAATAACAACAACAACAACACTGCTGGGTACAGCATTTTGTATGTACCGTAAAAGCTTGAATTAGCGCCCACGGTGCTTATTTAATTTTCTAAGGCGAGAAAGGGGGCGCTTATTTTGTTAATCAAATTTTGGCCTTGAGTGAGTCTGAACCAAACTGTAAGGTATAAAAATTAAAAAACTTCTAAAAAAATGTTTCCAAAACTTTTAAAAACGTTTCAAGACGTTGTAAGCCTTTTTTGGTGTTAACTTTCTCACTGCACTTAAAAAGTATCTAGGTTAATATTCAGTCACTTATAATGCTTCATTTGAGTTTGTGTACACCAAAATTAGCTTTGGCTACATCCCTGAAGGAATGAATTCATTTTAAAAACTATTGTAGTTTCTGTTAATGTGCTAACAGTATAGGTATCATTTATTAAATGCAGATGTCTTGTTCAACAACCAACCCAATTTTTTAAAACCAACGCTAGGTCAAACCAAATGGTAAGGCACCAGTGCCAGACCTTCACTCAGGGTCTTAAAACGACTGAGGAGAAGGTGCTGCCTTTGCTCTAACACTGGCAAATGATTACACCTTTGCACCTTCTTGAAAAAACCATAGTCCCTGCATGGGTGGCAGACCTGTTCTCCCTTAAAACATTTGAGGGGAAGATGCTGAGCACTGTTCTCTAACATTTGCAAACGAGTCTTCTCAAATAAGGACAGTAAGCCGTTGTCCGGGGATAATAGTCACCTGGTAGTAGTGGTAGCTTTGTGGTTAAACTTGCCGTCCACTGTATCTAAGTAGGAACCTCCACGGAGGACATATTTGACTTCTCCCCTGCGTCGGTCCTGAGAGAACTCGTCTGAAACCCACTCCCAGGCGTTGCCCACCATGTCATAAAAACCTGAAATTATGTAATGGACCGCCATTGTCACTGTACTGTTACAGACATTTAGATTCGACAACGAATACAAGTTTTTTTTCCATTCGTCATACTGCATGCACCAGAAGTCGGGCAGAAAGCACGCCATCAGTAAAAAAATATACATTTTTTATAGTTCTACAAGTGCATTGCTAGTTTCTCCTAAGATTTAAAGAACAAACACGACCACAGTTAAGAATCCAAATTAATTGGAGGCAGACCAGTTGGCTGTTTACAAGCGTGGTGGATTTGACTCTGGGATCACCGAAGCCAAATCCTGTCAGTCGTCAGAGTGGGATTTGAACCCG
>JAOBAT010146851.1:0-11092 GCA_026413305.1 Hydrozoanthus tunicans
CAGTATGACCAACAGAAACTAAAAAGGGTTAGAGCAAGCGGTAACATCGACAGCTTAGAAAGTATACTTCTTGGTGATTAGTGAAGCTTTTGATAAACCGTATGGTTTGTACGGAGAACGATCCCTGTTATCTCTCGCACATGTAAAGTCAAGCGAATAATAAAAGCTCTACCAACAAAATGGGAATAGCGACAAGTGCATTATTTAACAGTATGACCAAAAACCAAATAGATCATTTGGCCTATAACAAGAAGCTGTGAGCTTACTTTAAGACATCTAAGTGAAATGCAATAGGATCCGATTGCCATGCATCTTGTTGTTGCAGAAACTAATACTAAGTTTCCGGCTGTTAAGAAAGTAACATCTTTTTCTACGAGGAGCAGCTACATATCACGAAGCTGAAAGACCAGATACTAATAATACTTTCATGTTAGCATTATCCAACCGTTATGAAAGCTCTGCAAAACGAGGATAATCCCAATCAAGATGTAGATCATGTTTGGACAAAGTTTAGGACATGTATACCGGAAAATGTGAAGAAGTGCTTGTTAAAGTTAAACATGACAGAAAAGAATACACGAGCGGAAAAACTTTGAAATTGGTGGAAAAGAGACAAGAGATGAAGATCAAGTTAGAAAGCACCAGGGCAAGAGGCCAGAAGCTGGTCACAGCGTAAAGCCACAACAAAAAGAACCGGGAACTGAAGTTAAGAAAGGCTGCAAAATGGTTGGAGAGAAGGAGACTGGATTTCGGAGGAAGTTCTATACCTTACGTTGAATAACATATAGATTTATAGACGTTTGGAGGACTGAAAAATGGATGTCTTGATAAAGGTAACCTCAGTATTTGCTCTAACTCGAGAGGTGTCATGCTTTTGTTTACAGCCAACAAAATTTTTCGGCAGGATCATCTTGATAAGAACGCAGGTCCACGTTGAAGAAAGGCTGCAGGCAGAGTTCCAAAGGAACGCTATGTTGCGGCCAAATAGCAACGTCAAGGATTATCACAAAGCAATAACTTGAACGGAACAATGGATTATTCACTGGTATTCGTAGACGTCCAGAAAGCTTTTGATTTTATCAACCATGAAACCTTGAGACATCATGGCATTCCTTCTAAGATTGTGAAAATGGTTCAGATCCGGATTTCAGGCTAAGAGTGATGTAATATATTAATTAATGAGTGACAGCTTTGTAAAATATTAAGTTTGTACTTGACCTCGTGGTTGTGATGAAATACTTTTGGATATACGGCACAGGACGAGTAATAAAGAGTTGTGCAGTTGTTACACTGGCGACAAGGATGGCTAAAAGTTTACCTATACCCGTGTTGCAAGAAGGTGGAGATGTAGATGTTTTTCTCGAACGGTTGGAGTGTTACATGGAGCAAAGACAAGAAAGTAGGTCTTTTACTGTGTGGATTAAACGGATCTCAGTAAGAAGTGTTACGCGATTTGGTTGTTCCCAAAGTGCCGAGATCGCAATCGTATGAAGTATTAACGGAAAAGTTAAGAGCACATTGTGGCAAAATAAGGAATGTGCGTATGGAGAGAGCGAAATTCCGAACCATAACAAGAGAGAACGGCGAGAGCATTTCAAGTTTTGAAGTCGATTGCGAAACGGGGTACGCCACTGTGCCTTCACGGGGAAGACGCTAGAAGAGAATATAGTGGAACAACTTATTCAAGGAATCAACGATACTGAAACTACCAAACGATTGTTGGAAAGAGAAGATATACAAGCCCTTCAACATGCAGTAGAACTGGCCGAAACCACGAAATTAATCCAAGCTGGCAGTTCGAGTGGCGTCGCGGAAAGCCGTGAGGGAGGAATTTCCCGCGTATACAGCAAAAAGGAGACATGTTTCAGATGCTTAAAACCGGGGCATAAAACCAATGAAAAGGAAAAGTGCAAAGTCTGCAATACTTGCGGGGAAAGGGGACATTTCTCTGGTTCAAGGTTTTGTGCAAACAAGACGCAAAGAATGCAGATAACCCCCCGACGCGAGTTGAAACCACAGCACCGAAGACGAAAGGGAATTGCGGAAGGTCTAAACAACGACAAGCAAGAAGAGGAATCAGATATAATATTTCTTGGAGCGATATCCCACGGAAAAGATGAAACCCCAAGATGTACAGCGACCATGTGTGGTAAAAGCGTTCAATTCGTTGTTGACTCAGACGCTGCTGCTATCATTGTTTCACGTGACGTATATGATACCATAAAAGATCAAGTACAGCTAAACAATCTAAAACTCTTTATGCTTTTGGACACACAAGCCCTCTTGATAATTTGGGAGAATTTAAATCCACTATTTCTGTTAATGATAGGAACACCGAGGCTGTAGTTTTTGTTTTTAATGGTAAATCCAGTAACCTTATGTCTGATAGAAATAGTGTACGTTAATATTTTACCAGTGACGTAAGGCTGAAGTCAGCCAAAAAGTCGAAGCACATGGTTCGGGTTTTGGGGAGTGAGTTCGATCTGTGAAAATGGAGAAGTGTGACAAGCGAACTGAACACTGACCATATCAACTGTGCGATCAACTGAACATTAGCGTGAATTAAAATTGTTGTGAAAACATTTGCGAAAAGTGGTACCCCCGGTGGGAAACGAATTATCTGAGAAAATGTCAAAGGAAGAAGCTAAAACAGCGTTGGCGTCGCTGGAGAAAAAACAGGAAATACGAAAATAAAAAACCTGAAGTTTATCGCAGGACAGACAGAGAAAATAAAGGAACAGGGAAACAGCGAATCGCTTAACAGGCAGGTGTCGAGTTTAAAGCAAAAGGTAAGCGAGGTTAACATCCTTAAACTCGAAATTCAAGAATTGAAGTTTGAAAACAACGAAAGCGAGGAATATATACAACATTGGTCAGACACGATTGACTTAGAACTTGCCGCCATTGAAGAACAAATTGTAGAATTACTAAACTCAGAGAGAGCGGCAAAGAGTAAAATCAGAGAAGAAGAATTTTTGGAAGAACTTAAACAGGAAAAGGTGAAATTCGAGCAAAAGTTAGCTTTAGAAATAAAGGCTGCCGAAACAAAACAATCGGCGCCTGTGAAGTCTAGCGTTCAGCAAAACTGCCGAAACTTGAAATCACGAAGTTCAAAGGAACAATTCTTGATTTTAACCGATTCTATAATATGTTCGAAGCACAAGTAGACAGATCTGATTAAGCTGCCGTTACCAAATTCGCCTATCTGAAAGTGCTGGTTGACCCAAAAGTTAGACCACTTGTTGACGGCCTTCCATTTTGTAGCGAGGGATACGAAAGAGCAAAACAAATCCTCAAAACCAAATATGGGAAACCGAACGAGCTTGCGAACGCACACGTGCAAGGTATAATTTCTTTACAAACGATTCAAGGCTCAAACCCAGTGAAAATAAACGAATTCTATGAGAAGCTTTCAACGCATGTGCAATCTCTGGAGACAATGGGAAAGTTAAATGAAGTTAGCGAGTATGTAAGACTAACCTTAGACAAACTCTCCGGAATTAGAGCTGACCTTGTGACACTCGATGACGAATGGCATGAATGGCGGTTTTATCACCTTCTCGAAGCCCTTAGAAAATGGTGTGAGAGAAACCAAACCCCCTCTGAAGAACAATATCCAACCCAATGCCAACCCCTTGGGCAGGGCCAACAAAAACCCCCGAGGCGAGAAAAAACCTTCCAGGCAAGAGAAGAACCCCCGAGACAAAAACTGTGCGTGTACTGTAACTCAGAGCAGCATAAATCAGTTGACTGTGAGCAAGTGAAGGGAGTTGTAGCGCGACGTAAGATTCTCAGTGAAGGAAAGCTATGTTTTAATTGCACTGGAACCCAGCATAGGGCTGGACAGTGCCGAAGTAAGACAAATTGTCAGAACTGTGGCGGTCGCCACCACACGTCAATTTGTGAGAGGGGTAGTAAAACACTAAAGGAAATGATGCTAGCCTCAAACGAAGATTTTCAAACTTCAGTTGTGTACCCCGTAGTCGTTGTCATTGCTGGGGGTAATAACATGCAGGGCCTTGCTTGATACTGGGGCTGGAGATCTTATGCTTCGAGCCAGCTGATAGAGCAGTTGGGGAAGAAATCCATTAAAACTGAGTACAAACAAATCGACATGAGGTACCCACTGCCAACAGAAAGATATCGGTGTATAAGCTGGCTGTAGAGAGTGTACATGGGGATTTCAATTTTGAAGTAAATGTGAACAGGGTGGATAGGTCCACTTTAATGCAACTACCCAACCCAAACTACAAGGATATGATCACTAAATACCCTCACTTAAAGGGAGTGGAAATGAGCGATGATGATGAGAAGGATGCGTTACCCGTTCACTTGATTCTTGGTGCCAGTGAAATTTCCAAGATCAAAACCCAAACAAGACCCCGGGCGGGTAAACCAGGAGAGCCAATAGCAGAGTTGACAAAGTATGGGTGGGTGATAATGTCCCCAGGTATCGAACCTGAAAGTAACACCTTGAACTTCGCTAAAACTTCCACAACAGATTATGAACACTTGTGTAGCTTAGATGTTCTGGGGCTTGAGGATAAACAGGGAGGTGATCAGCAAATGGTATATGAAGTTTTCAAGCAACAACTCGAAAGAAGGGACGGGGGGTGGTATGAAACTGGGTTATTATGGAAATCAGACTGCCCAGACCTCCCCAACAATAAGGCTGGCAGCCTTGCGAGGCTAGGTTACCTCGTTCGAAAACTGAAAAGAAACCCTGAGCTGTTTGATGAGTGCGAGAAGATAATTGAAGAGCAGAAGGACGAAGGTATCACTGAAGAGGCGACAGATAAACCACGTGGTAGAGAGTTCTACTTGCCCTTTAAACCCGTTGTTAGGGAATCGGCAGAGTCCACCAAAACAAGGCTTGTCTACGATGCATCAGCGCGAGCCACCAACGATTCCCAATCCCTGAATGATTGTTTAGAAACGGGGCCTCCCCTTCAGAATCCTATTTTCAATATATTGTCCCGTAATCGATTTTATCCAGTGACACTGTCGGGCGACTTGCGTAAGGCATTCTTGTCAGTAAGAGTTAAAGAAGATCGCGACGCCTTGCGCTTTCATTTCGTAGAGAACCGTGACTTGAGCAATATTGTTACTTACCGTTTCACCCGAGCGCTTTTCGGACTAAATCAGTCTCCGTTTCTGTTGGGGGCCACACTAGAACAACACTTGAACACTTATCAAGATACTTACCCCCTTGAGGTGGAACAGATCAAACGAAGTCTCTATGCTGATGATATTCTTCTTGGGGGGACCACTAGGGACGAGGTGCAATAGCTCAAAGATATAGCTGTAGAGATCTTTGAATCGGCAGATTTCAAGCTGAATAAATGGTACTCAAACGACCCATTGTTAGATTCGTCAGAATGCGCTAAACAGGGACGGGAAGATAGAAGCTTTGCTAAGCATCTACTGAATGTTAAGGGCGGTGAGATCAAACTACTCGGGTTGCCCTGGAGCAAGACTAGAGATAGTCTATCAGTAACTTTCCCACAGAAACCGGAGGAGCCGACAAAGAGAAAGGTGTTAAGCACCCTCGCAGCTGTGTACGACCCCCTAGGGCTGGCATCCCCCATCAGTTTGCTAGGAAAAACAATCTTTCGAGATATCTGTGATAGAGGGTTAAAATGAGATGAAGAACTACCAGCAGATCTACAACAGCGCTGGGATGCATGGGGGAGCAAGCTACCAGACCAGATAAATGTTCCAAGAAGAGTCCCAAACTTCAGTGAACCAATTCAAGCTATTGATCTACATGGGTTCGGAGATGCGAGCGGCAACGGAACTTCAGCAGCCGTGTACGCAGTGTTCCATCAAGAAGCAGGGGTGAGCCAGGGTCTCGTTGCAGCAAAAAGCAGACTTGCCAAGAAAGGGTTAACCATCCCAGGTCTTGAGCTCGTGAGCGGTCGGATGGTTGCGAGAATGACTCACAACATACGGGGTGCACTTGAAGGACTTCCTGTTAGAAACTGTTATGGATGGCTCGATAGTACAGTCGCGTTGTACTGGATCAGTGGCAAGGGCAATTATAAACAGTTTGTTAGCAATCGCGTAGCAGATATTCAGACCAAGAGTTACCTAAAGTGGGGACACATCTGTACAGCAGAAAACCCTGCAGATGTTGGCAGCCGAGGCTGCTATGGCAACAAACTTTCAGATCAATGGCTCTCTGGTCCAGAATGGCTAGCCAAAACCCAAGTTTGGCCAGAACAGGAAGTGTTGGAATCAAGCAAGGAGTCAGAGAGTGAAGCAAGGCCTATGAAGCGTGAGCTGTACAAAGGTGCAGAGGTCAAGCAAGATGCGGTTGACAAGCTTCTTGAGAAGCATACATTTTGGAAGATGATGAGGGTTACTGCATGGGTGTCGAGGTTCATCAACAATGCCAAATCAAAACAGCAAGAGTGAAAGGGTGGGGTACTCAAGACGACAGAAGTGAGAAACCAAGTCGACTGGTGGATTAAAAGAGTACAAGAGAATGCAGCAGAATCTGAACGGCTCAAGGATGACACGCAGCGACTGAACCTAGTGAGGAACGAAAGAGGTCTTCTAGAGTGTAGAGGGCGTATCCAAGGAGACTATCCTATCTATATACCGTCAAACACGTTGTTTGCGGAGAAGTTAGTTACAGACGCACATCTGAGTACCCTCCATGGGGAGTAATCCTTACTATGACAGCTGTTAGAGAAAAGTTTTGGATCCCGAAGTTGAGAAGACTGGTGAAGCACTTGGTAGAGAATTGTTATGGCTGTAAGTGGTACTGTGCTGTTCCCTTTCCTGATCCACCAACTGGAAACTTACCAGTGGACAGAACAAAAGCCAGTTCCCGACCATTTCAAGTTATCGGAGTAGACTACGCTGGTCCAATCATGTACAAGCGCAAACCAGGTGGAAGTGAAGGGAAGGCATACTTACTTCTCTAGGGTTGTAGCCTCACAAGAGCAATCCACCTAGAAGTACTTCCGGACCTAACTGAGAAAGAGTTAAAGGAGAGTTTTAATCGATTCACAGCAAGAAGAGGACGGCCAGAGAAAGTCTATTCGGATAATGCGAAGACATTTACCGCTGCTTCCTTCTTGTTCGAGGGGCGTGACGGAGTAGTGAGAGGAGTATCCCTGCGGAAGAAAGGCAACAGACAGATTGAGCGAGCAGTTCAACACCTGTATCCGCTTGAACTGAGCTGTGTACACCTAGAACAACATCAGTCAACCCTAGACCCTACTGCTGAAGTATTCTGCCCAAGGAGGAAGGCTGCACAGGCGGCTCAAGAGAAAATCGCGCAGATCCAAAACTTTGAAGTTGACGCTTAGATCGTTCAACCCTTAGTATAAGAACAGTTTTCAGTTTTTGTTATCGTTTCATAGATACACATTTGAGCATTTAACAAAGTCTCAAATGGGGGGGAGAGTGTTAGAAATAGTGTAGGTTAACATTTTACCAGTGACGTAAGGCTAACGTCAGCCAAAAAAGTCAAAGCACATGGTTCGGGTTTTGGGGAGTGAGTGCGATCTGTGAAAAATGGAGAAGTGTGACAAGCGAACTAAACACTGATAATATCAGCTGTGCGATCAACTGAACATTAGCGAGAATTAAAATTGTTGTGAAAACATTTGCGACATGTCCGCTAGTACTTCCAGAGAGTAGCAGTTATTCCAGATTCGTTCTGTGTTAGCAGAAACTAATATTGATATTGAAGTTAGGGCTAACTTTCCGGAGTGTTTTGAGGGGGTGGGTAAACTTAAGGATTGCCAAATTAAGCTACATATTGACCCAAACTGTGAACCTGTTGCGCAGCAGTGAGGAGAGTACCGTTTGGTTTGTGAGATAAGGTATCAGATTTATTAGACAAGTTAGTTGAGGAAGATATTATGGAACCAGTAGAACGGGTAGGTTCAACCTGGGTTAATCCGATAGTAGTGGTGCCAAAGTCTAACGGAGATGTTCGTATGTGTCTTGACATGAGGCAGGCAAATAAAGCTATCGTTAGAGAAAGGTACCCCATCCCTACTGTGCAGGAAATGCCAGCCGAATTAAATGGGTCCAGGGTATTCTTAGACAGAGATTTTTTCAGTGTGAGTTAGCCCCAGAGTCTAGAGATATAACTACATTTGTCACACATTCAGGTCTTTACAGCATGAAGAGGTTAACTATGGGTGTTACGAGTGCACCTGAGTGTTACCAGTACACTATTCAGAAAGTCTTAAATGGTATACCAGGTGTTCTAAACATGGCTGAAGACATAGTAGTATTCGGCAGAGATCAGGTCGAGCATGGAGAGAGGCTAATGAAGGTCATGGCAAGTTTTTCTACCTGCGGTCTGACCTTAAGCGGAGAGAGTGCAGGTTTGGTGTCTCGTCCATCAAGTCCTTAGGCCACATAATATCAGCTGAGGGAGTTACTGTTACAAATCATTTGTAATGAAGACCAGAGAAAGACAAGCATGCTTAATTAGCCAACTTCTGTTCCTTGTGGCACTGGACTGGGTAATTAGGCAGGCGTCTGGTGAGAAAAAAAATTGGAGTTCAGTTCACCACGTTCTGACGAAGCTCGAAGATCTAGAGTTTGCTGAGACATTGTGTTGCTTAGTCAGAAGATCACCCATGCCTGTCGGAAGTTCGAGGCGCTACAGAATTAAGCTACTAAAGTGGGACTGAAAGAAAACAACACCAAAACCAAAAAAATGAAAACAGGCACCCGAGCCAAGCGAACATCTTGTGCAATGATCAAACACTAGAGTAAGTGGACACCTTTACATACCTCGGTAGTGTCGTTACCACCACTGGAGGCTCAGAGGAAGATATGGAGGCAAGGTGTAGAAAAGCACAAGTGGTTTTCTACAAACTTACGCCTGGAAATCCAAACATATCTCTTTGCGATAGAAACTAAGTATCTTCAACTCGAACGTAAAATCTGTTCTCCTGTACAGCTTAGAGGGCATGCAGCAACCAACATCACACGGCTGTTCCTAGAGTGAAATCCGCAAGGAAAAACCCAGAGTGGACGGCCAAAGAAACATTGAAAGAGAATGTTCAGTTATGAAAGAACATCAAAGAATTGGCATGTGGAAACAGCTTAACTCAGAGAGGACTGAAAACAGCTGGAGGCCTTATCCTATTGCAGGAGCGATGAGGACTTATGTATTAATGTGATAATGACCATCATCATGGCAGGTCAACCAAGAATCTGATGATGGTCAAGTCGACTGAAAACATGATTAAATAGCCAAAAATGTAATGAGTAAATTGGATTTGAAAAAACAAAGAAATCTGTTAGGGCCAAAAAAGCGGAATTCTCCAAAACTGTTAACAAGAAAAAAAACACAAGGCTTTGGAGCTGAAAAGGCGAACATTTCCTAGAATTACGTTTTCCTCGTTCACCAAGTCACCTGAAAACATGAAGTTCTGAAATACATGTCACACATGGAAGCCTTTTTATTGTGCAACTTGATTGGAACCAACTTGTGCTCATGTTAAAGTTTGTCGTGAATTCAAAGAGATAAGATAATTGTACAGCATAAGATTCTTCCTGGTTCATCAATGTTAATCTCTTCTGTAACAATTTTTATGTGAAGTTCAACCCTTCTTAAGGCTGGCTGGCTGGCCAATAAATAAGTGTCTATACCTCAAATTTCCTTATTGCTAAACAAATGAAAGTATTTGGAGCACTGCAGCAATGGCTCAAAGCGGCTCCTTACCACCTCAGCCCAAGAATGAGTAATTGAGAACTTTTCAGCTACTGTCAACAGGATCCCAAGCAGTCATAAATTATTCAATAGGCAGATCATATTCCTGGGTCACTTTACTGTGTGAGTGGGTTCTAACGTCAAGTCCTGACAAGATGAAAATGGTCAGTGGTTTCTTTCAGGACAATTATTCATCGCTCAGCCATGGCCATTTTCGGGAAAGAAACCAACAAAGATCACCGACTGATTCGAGGCCAAGCAGACTGAGCCCCATCACTGAATCCAAACAAGCTGCTCTAGCTGAGTACAACGCAAATCGAGGAACCTCTCAATTCTTTGTACTGCCTTGAGTGCCAAAGAATACTGTTTGGAGTTTAGCGAGCAGTTTCAGACTGCATGACTCGCAGGCAATGTCAGTTGGGGCGTCAAGAAAGTGTTGGGACTAAATCAGAGAAAGACATTCTAAGACATTTTAAGTCTACCAGTGGAGTAGCGATCGCAGACAAATGCCAGACCACTTAGCCTTGTTATAGCCATTGAGCCTGAAGCCATGCCTAACTTGCTTGAGACAGGTGAAAAGCCCATCCTAGAGGAGCTTGACAAGGCCATTGACAGCCTGGCCTTGGGAAAGGTCTCCGGTATAATAAGCCGCCCAACTTTCTGAAGCTTTGCAAGACCACACTAATGCATTCACTGCAGAAGCTGCCCCTTCAGTGCTTGTAGAAAGGTAACAGACCACAGGGAATGAGTAAGCTTCCAGAATTATCACCCTCTATAAAACGAGGGCAACCAGAGCGACTGAAACAACCATTATAACAGAAGATCCTGTCCAAGATCAGCTGCGTCAAAGTTTGATCAAGTGACAACATGGAAGGAACACTCCAGTTCAAGGGAAACCGCTTATAATACATCGACTACATGTGCAGCAGATAAAAGCAAAATGCACACTTGTCCTGACAGTTTTTGCGATCTTTTCTACCTCAGCAAAAGATCTGATCGGCAACTTTTTAACCTGGCCTGACTGAGAACCCAAACCAATGTGCAAGAGATCACCATCAGGGGCAAGCTGACTGCAACATTGCTATTGTAGTTCACTATCAGCTGCTCCACACTTTGCTGACTTGGTTTGCGGGCCTGCAAGCTTTTTGATCTTGCCATTAGCCCAAGGAAAACGAAGGTCATGGGCCAGGGTCTTGTTGTCCCTCCCGAGATCAATCAGATCAATCACTCGATCTATCTCAATTAATATCAGATGACAACTGCTCTCAATGCAACTATGCAATACGTAACCAGCCAATCATATATATTTATATATATATATTGTGTTGTCCTGATGAAGGCTTTTGTAATAAAGTCGAAAATTTGGCAAAGGAACATTTGTGTTTTAGCCGGTTTATTTTT
>JAOBAT010146862.1:0-11092 GCA_026413305.1 Hydrozoanthus tunicans
TTGTTGATGAATTTGCTGGAACGGTGGTGAATTAAATAGTCCTCGTCAATACATTCGAAACCCAGGTGTTCACACTAGACGTACAGTAAAGACACAAGGGAAATGGCTGAACAGGAGGAAGCCAAGAACGCCAGGAAAAAATGAATTAAAATTAACGAAACATCAATGGAATTAAAGATCGATATCAATGGAATCTTACATCTTTTTAATATTACAAAAAAAGGCAGCGTTAGGGAAATTAATGGCGACAGAGCGCCGACTGCTCAAGAGCACACAACATGCTGAGACATACCAACGCCAAATTGAAGACATGGTACAAAGAGGAGTAGCCCGAAAACTAACAACCCAAGAGATACAAGATTACAAAGATCCTGTACATTATATCTCACATCATGATGTCTTAAAAGCCGACTCTTAAACCACTCCTGTAAGAATTGTGTTTAACAGTAGTGCGAATTACATGGGCCATTTTTTAAACGAGTATTGGGTCAAAGGGCCAGACCCTCTCCACAATTTATTGGGAATACTAGTTCGTTTCAGACAAAATGAAGTTTTACCGTCGGTGATGTGGAAAAGATGTACCACACAATCAAGACTAAAGAAGTAGAACACCACATACACCGGTTTTTATGGAGAGACATGAAAACGGAGCGCGATCCTTATATTTACGTGATACAAAGAGTGATACACTCCTGAAGAGGACTTTTTGGTCGAAAACGTTTGAGAGTTTAGAAAACTTATATTTTAGCCTTTATCGTTTTATCTAACAAAGAGTTTCATTCGGAGATAGACCGTCAGGTGCAATAGCGACCGTTGCAATGAGAAAAGCGCTGAAATGGGTATGCAACAACATCCCCTCGCTGCTACAATCATCAAAGAAAACTCTTACATGGATGACATTGTTGATAGTGTGGAGAACCCTGATAAAGCAAAGTAACTCACAGTTGAGATAGAACAACTATTGGCGGTGGGAGGATTCAAAATGAAAGAATGGATTATTTCAAATGATGCTAGCAGCGATGAGAAAGCATTACTCGTGAAAAATACAACAGCTAAAACGGAGAAAGTGCTCGGAGTAACGTGGAGCCCAACAAATGACCAGTTTCGTTTCAAAGTCAAATTAGACCTATCCAAGAAAAATCGCCAAGTCACACAAGCTAGTGCAGACGAGCTACCAGCCGCATTAGCCAAGAGAAGCATTTTATCGCAAACAAACCACCAAAACACCATACACGGTACGAGCGAAAATCTTGATGAGGAAGCTATGGTCTGGAGACACAAATCTCGATTGGGATGATCCTCTACCAAACGATCTTGTGACAGACTGGAATACATTCTTTGAGGAATTACCAAGAATGGAACTGGAAACATCCAATAGGTGCGTCAATCCCTTTAACGCAATCGGAGATCCGATTTTGATCACTTTTAGCGACGGCGCCGGCTCAGAAAACGCAGATGGCGCCTGTGCATACGTCGGATGGAAGTTGTTTGAGAGCAAAATGGTTATCTCTAAAAACCGTCTATCCCCTCTCAAGAAAATGTCAATAGCTCGCATTGAGCTTTGTGGCGCAGTTCTAAGCAAGAGACTTAAAGTTTTCCTGGACAAAGAAATAAGATACAAGTTTGCTAAATATTACCACATTTTTGAATCACAGATATTTGGTATGATCCAAAAAGATTCTTACGGTTTTAATTCCTTTGCAGCCACGCGCATTGACTGGTATTGGACTGACTGGACCACACGTGGAAGAAAACCTAAGAAATTAGTTAAGAAAGCATTTGGCAAACAGGGCTATACTTCTTGAAACAACCTGAAAATAAATGGCCAATCAAGCGACTTACATACAAAAGGGAGTTACCTGAAAGAATTAAGACGCTGATAACGACACAAGGTATGGAAAATAATTCTTTGGAGCAAAGAATAAAGATCGACAAATGCTCCAATTATAACAAGTTGATCAGAATCAGAGTGACTGCAAGGATCTTAGCACTGTATAAACAAAAACCTAAGCCTTTTTTCAAAAATGCGGTTACACAACCAACAGCGGAAGAAATGGCTGAAAGCTGAACGTTTTTTGATCCTGAGATCTCAAAGCATCATGACTGATAATTTTAAAAAAGCAGCATTTAAACGGTTATGTTCAAGAGTACGCCAGGACGGAATGGCATAGTTGTCGGCAATCGCGCATCTATTTTCAAAACTCTATGCCGAATTCATTCACAGAAAGGGGCATAATGGCGCTTTAGCTACAGTCAGTAAAATCAGAGCAAGATTTTGGATCACCCACCTACATAGAATGGTGAAATCGATTGTACACAACTGTGTGATATGTAAGATACTTTTAAAACAAGAAATTAAGTCAACAAGTAATGGGAAAGTTACCAGAAGAGAGACTTAAGCCGTCTCCAGCATGGCATAACACTGCAATTGATCTATTTGGTCCTCTTAAAATACGAGACCAAATCAAGAAAAGAATCTTTGGGAAGTGTTATGGAATGATATTCAACTGTGCGAGCACAAGAGCCGTCCATATGGATCTAGTGTCAGACTACAGTACTGAGAAATTTCTTCTTGTATTGAGGCGATTCGTTTCACTCATAGGTTATCCAGCTAAGCTATTTTCAGACAACGGACCTCAGTTAGTCGCTGCGAATAAAGAAATTCAAATTGTAGTGAAATATTGGAACTGGGATTAATCACAAGCATTTGGAGCAACTGAAGGTCTGCAATGGGAATTTACATCTGCCGACGCTCCCTGGTACAACGGAGTTTCCGAATCACTTATAAAGTCAGCAAAAAAGGCGATAACTATAGCTATTGGTGAAAACATTACGACATTCTCAGAGCTTCTGACTTTGCATTATGAAGCAGCAAATTTGATGTTTCACCTTGGATGACATGTTTCGGAAATTGCCATGGCATGTATGTTGTTTTTCCGGATCGCTATATTCAGTGCATATACTGAATATTCACTTTTTAGGGAACCAATCAGAGCTCGCGAAATGAACACTATTCGCTGGTTTGGTATATGCTAAAGAATTATATTCAACAATAACTAAGCGAAGCTTTTAAACAGTAACCGCGGACGAATGGGACACGAACCAGACCTACGTAAGGTGTTGAACAAACTAGCACATCTATCGCGAAAATAAGCGGGGTGGCGGACAGAAAGAACCCTCCATTTGTTTTATAGCGCCAAATCTTTTACAAACCAAACTGCAAGTTCCGATTTCCATTAAAAAGAGAAGAAATACAATTGGTCGTCCAATGAATTTTTACTCGGGTCGGTAGGCCACGAGTTATAAATTCGGCGGTATTGTTCTTTTTTTTTTTGTCGTCACATTAATGCAACAATATATGCACACCTGTGTGGCTTGGTCTGTTTTGAAGTCACGTGGTCAAAGATTGCACTCGACCAGCCTTTGGGTTTGGTAAAAGAATGTTAGTTGCATTGAGAAACTGAGTGAGCATGTTGAGAATATATTGAATCATATTGAACTCAGAACTGCTTAAGGCAAATATAGAAACAGACTGGTTAGGGAAGAAGTCAAAACAATGGTATTTTTAAGGAACCCAATTTTTTCGGGGGAGGTGGTGGGTGGCGGCACATACCCACTACCCCACCCCTCCTCACATTTTCAGAGTTCAATTTCTTAAAACCTATTTAGGGGTATTGGTTTTTATTGTATTATGGACTTCTCTCTTCACAAAGAAGGCGTTGGTGCAAGCACTTCATCAATATCTATCTTATTGAACATGATATTTGCTCCAGAAATTCAGCAATTTTGTAAAAAGGTGGTGGATGGCGGCACATAATACCCCGCCCCCTCAATTGGGTTCCTAGGAAGTACCGTTGTTTCGACCTTTTCCCTTACTGAGATATTTTAAAACTAAGTGCAACTGAACACGTGAACAGCGAAGCTTGAAGTTCAAGAGTTGAAGTCAAGAGCTTGAAGTCATGACACTTAACTGCGCGGGCGATCAATCTTGAGGTGAGACAAGTTATCTAGAGGTAAGACCAATTACAAGTTTTTTAAACTTTTTTAGAACTATTAAAATAGAATTACTTTTGAATATCTGAGGAATTGAAAGAAATTACGGTGGGTGTCATGTGTTTCAGTATTCTTTGATTTGGCCCTTTGATTTTGGTTATTAAAATAGCCTGTCGTTCACGGCATGGTAGACTTGATAATGCTGTCGCAACAAAAAAACTCCTGTCCGTTAACGAGAACCTATAGCCAAAAGAACGCTCCGAACTCAACCTGAGCTAGCGTTTAGGAAGAGCAGACAACTATAAAGGCAAGCCTTTCGACATGCTAAGAACAAAAAAAAAACTTGCCGAAGTGTGTTTGCGTTAAAAAGAGTGTTATTTCAATGCTGGACATTTAGAAGTGTTCAGATTTTCAGAAATCGGAAACAAAGGCCGGGTGAGAAAACTCAATTTTTTAAAAAAGAGTTTATCAGATTTTTTATTTGAGAGTAGTATTTCGAGTTAGTGCAAACGGAAATTTATAATCCTCTGCCGACTATTGTAAATCAAAAGTCCTGGTCGGCAGTGTTTTGCTATGTCATTGTCAGCTCGTATTTACACTGATCTTCAGGAAATGTTTTTAATTTTAAGGCAAAACTTTGTATATTTTTAAAACATACAAAAACTATGGTTCTATCTAGTTAGCTGCCGTTCAAATCGCGATCAATTTGTTGACTTTACACTTTATATCTGTGGTATTTATTGTTCGTCGCAAGACAGTCCGGTGTCAATCAACTTATTCTTTAGTTCTGATAGTTCTTGATTATACGTCAAGTTTTATGTTTGCATACATGCAGAAGAAAATTGTTACATGTTTGAAAAGTTGGAAATGTCGTGCTTGATGGGTCAAGAGTTGATGAACACTTGTAATCGACTGTAACGACACAGGACTGTTCTTGTTGATTGCATATGCGCGCAAGTAATTAAGAGACATTTGTTAGTAAGTAGTATTATAAGTCGTTCTTGCACATGCAATTTTCTGCAGTTGGACACTATGAGAGTCCCTTTGTGTCACAAATTTTCATCTGTTTTACACCAATGGTGTAAATTTAATTATTAATTAGAGAACTTTACTGTTGCCGAAATGTTGTTTAATAGTAGAATTAAGACTATCTTTATTTGCTGGGCCCTGAAAATTAAAGACACTATTGGTGTCTTTATATAATCTGCCCGGCTACAGTACAAACATTGTAAAACCTTTATTTTTGTTATAATGAACATTTATAACAGCAATTGAGGTCATTTGCAAGACAAAGTGAATGGTGCTGTAAAATCGTTGTTAATAAAAACCATACCTGAAGAAGGCTGGTATGGCTAGCCGAAATATTGTATCGGAAAACTTAAATTCTGCGTTATGTTGACTATTCTTTTTTGCTTACGTTAGTCTGTTAACAATTTTTGAAGTTTTCGTTAACCCACTTTTATAACTTTTACTTTTTGTTATACTTTAAAATAGTGTCCCCACTTGATAATAATCAAAATAAAGTCAGTATTATTGTTACTGTTGTTATCATTATCATCATTATTATAATTATAACAATAATAATAATAATAATTATTATTATTGTTATTATTATTATTATTATCATTATTGTTATTAATATCATTAAAATTACCACATTAGGTATACTCGAAATTGAAATTTTGACCGAGCAGGCTGGGGACTGGTAACCTGTGATGTAGCAGGCAGTAGTGTTTTTCTTAGTTCTTCCTTTAATTCTGTGTTTTTTCAGATTTATTTAAGATGGTCGATCAGATGTTACTTTTAAATAACACTTAACATAATAAACCAGGCACTTTAAGTTAACATTTTAGGCATACTATCATGTTTATAGTGATAAATATCATGAATGAACATGGCATGTTACAGCTCGTTCAGTTGTTGCTAAACAACTGACTCTTGCTACATCATCACACCACGACCTCATAATGGGACTTGATCTTGCTCAAACAAAAATTGATGGAAGCCCAAAACTGTCTTATTTGCATATTGTAAACCTCAAAAACATAACAGGAACTGCAAGGAACTGTTCTACTTTTAAAATTTGTAGCCATGCAGCTACAATATATAATTGTTCTAATCACTAAGACAATAATTGAGTGAATTCATAAAGATATTGAGACAAATACAACCCATTTGACAATAATAGTATTATACCAGTAATTATACTCTTCGCACAAACTACGGAGTTTTATATTTCCATAACTCAAATTCTTCAAATCAAGTCATCAAGTCAAGAGGTCATTGATTCCAAATATGAGCTCAATGTGTTTAATAGCACTGATAGAATGCCTAAATAATTTTCCTCTACTAAATGCTGACATTGTCACTCTCAACTTGTGTGTATTTTTTCTGAGACTACTTGACTTAAAGGTGCGAAATGCTTTAATAAAAAAAAGTGAGTCGAGTTAAATTGAATTCACTAGTTTTATGTGTTTGTTGCGTTTAAAGTCTGGTCTTTTTTTATAATAAACACTTGATCGGTAGCTGTGGAAAACAATTATTTTTATCTTTTTCTAAAAGAGATGCGCTCAATTATTTTGTTCAACTTTAAAGCTGAAAATGCAAGGGGAATTATTGCCTGGGGTGTCTAACTAACTCGGCCCGAGTAAAGGCTACATGTACCTCTTGTTATATTAAAGAACGAAAGCTTTTCCTACCTTGCCTGAAGTTTGTCACCAAACTTGCAGCACGATTCCATGCCGGTTCTCAGAGCCGATATGGTAGTTGAATCAAACGTTGAGGAAATTTTTTCAGTCGTCAAGACTTTTTACAGCTAGATAAAAAAAGAATGAGAAGGTTTTAGTTCTTTTATTCAATAACAATCTTCTCTTTAATCAAAATTACAAAAAAAACCACTGGTACTCAAATAGAACTGCTCGCGCGGTAAAAAAAAGTTATATATACGCTTCGTCGTTTGACTAGAGTAAATGTTTAGAGAGTTGCTGCAATGTTCATTTGTTCAGAAATGATACCTTCCTCAAATATTATTCATAACGGTTCAGTTTAGCTTGTGACACTACGTCTTATGGATCGTGTGGTCGACAAGTTGCATACCTTTCGCGGAGCAGTTTGATACAATAAAGCCATCCACTAACCTTGTGCAGTTCCTTTTTTTGTCGATGTCTTTTTTCCTGATGCGTATAATCTTGAACAAAGTAAACAACCACACTCAGCAGAGTTCTTCAGCTCGTGAACCTAAAACAAACTATGATTGAGATATTGGGAACGATTTTGAAGTTTCTGTCATTATTGAGTGACAAACGCCCGTATCAAACGTCACGACTGCCTTATTATATTAAAAGCCCCAATATGACGTTGTTTTACCCGTATACGTTATGTACACGCGGTTTTGTGGGCATTACGTTAATAACGTTATGTACGTTATGTGGTTTTATCATTACAAGATGTGGTTTTGTCATTACGCTATGTTATTTGATCATTATGTTATGCGATTGAATGGGCATATATATATACATTCTCCGTACGTAGAAATAGCCAATCAGATTTTGACAGATTTTTCAAAAACGGAAAACCGAAATTCGAGGTTAGAATGCTGAATAACCCTGCACTCATAATTGTATCCTCTAATTGTAGCCAGTAGTGGCTACGGCATCTACGTCATACAAGGCGTTTTTCACCACGTAGCCACTACAAAATGATAATTCGTTGAAATTAAAAGACACATAGTTAACGTAAACCGACACACGCTTTTTTTAAAATAAGAACAACTTTTTAAGAACAACGAGGCTCAGATTGGCCAAAACTTAAGAACAATTTAAGAACAAGCCGAGGCTCGGGGCTCGATTGCTATTTTTTTCAAAGCTTTACTGAGCTTAAAGAATAAACGAAAAATGCTTCGCAATTTATAATCAATGGAAATCGTCTTGGGGAAAACGTCTGCGAATCCACGATAAATTTGCAAGGATAAATTGACCAAATTCCTTTTCCAATACAGTCATAAACAATGTAACACTTTTGGCTTAGTTTTTCTTCGATTTAAACATAGAAATAAGAACATTTTAAGAACAATTTGAGGCTAAAATTGCCAAAAAATTTAAGAACAATGAGCCTCGGCCAAATTTACTGGTTCTTATAAAAAAAAAAAGCGTGTATTTTATTTTTCATCATGTAGCCGTAGTCATGGTCAGTTACTCTGAATGAGAATTTAAGTATTTTCTAGTGAAGCTGAGATCTTTTTACTGTTTTGATTTTAAATGTCCTTTTTTCAAAAACTAAAAAAATTCACATTTATTCGATTATACATAGGCTGCTTAAAGCAATGTTAGGATACGTTTCAGTGCTTCGGAGTCAACTTAAAAAAATAAAGGTTGATTTTGAGAGATTTCTCTGGCTTTAAAGACTTTTTCAACGAAAGATTGGAAGGTTAAACTTTTAATTTATCAACAACTCAAGTTTTTCTGGGCCGAACTTAAATATATTTTGAGATAGATAATACAATAATCAAAAACTATCTAGGCTCTGGGGCTGATAAGTAAATTAAGTTATAGATATTTTTCCGTGTTGGTTTATTTTGGTAATAAAACGTTGGTAAAACGTCATCACGATTTTGTATGTTTGTCAACCGCTAATTATTTTGCGTCGAATTGCTAACTAGAGATCTCTCAGCAAAATCATCACTAACCAAGTAGAACTGGCAGGTTCTTTTCAAACGTTAATAGATGATATTCCTTTTTAGCTTGAAAATTATTTCGGCGGCAAACTTGTAGACAGCCTTTTGTAACAAGATATATATAGAAGATCAGATAATCAGTCTGGCTTCTAAGGGGCTCCTCCAAATGTCCTGCCTCATCGAGTTTTTTGTAAGGGCGGATGTAAAAACAAAAGTGAGCAATTACTAGCAACTTCATTGAGAACAAATAAGATATGTATATGAAACCGATAGCACTTATGGAACAATGAAGATAAAAACTGACCATGCGTCGGACAGGCTGATGGCACTTGTGTCAACACTTCAACATGCACCGTTCTACCATCGATTATATACTTTAAAAAACATTTTTGACAGGTAGCGCTAGTTGTGATAAGTGTTTTTGTTTTTAATTAACTTGTTTTTTGATCGCGTATCTATACCAAAAATAGAATGAATAGAATTTGCCTGTGATTTACTAAACACCTTATTCAGATAGCAAATTTATTGAGATAGCTTATGTAAATAGTTTGAACTGAGTTAAAATTTACAGCAAAACATATATGAAAACATTAATAAGTATGTAGACTGCTTTGTACTTTCACAAGAGCCACCTACTTCGCTCGTGAACAACTGCGTTTTCCTGTAGCTCTGTGGGCTAAACGCGGTTTTAAACAAAGACGCTATTTCATTTACCGATAAGATAATTTCAACAAAACATTTGTTTAGGTAATCACACGACTTCAAATTCAATTTGGAAATAATTTGCACGAGTGGGTTTTTAAAAAAGTATCGAAATTGCTTGAGCCCGTAGGGCTTTTTGAAAAACACACGAGTGCAAGCTATTTCAAAATTGAACGAGAAAAGTCGTGTGATCACTTTTTAATATACACAACAAATTACAGGTAAAGTTTAGAAAGAGTTTTTAATCAGTATAAAATGAACCAACATCGAAGTATTAACAAGAATAATGGTAGCCGAGGTTGAAGTCGTAATCTTAATCGTCATTGCAAACGCAGTCGAAGTCGTAATCGTAATCGTAATCATATTCTTTGTAGTCGTACTCGCAGTCGTCATAGTCGCCGTAATCGTTGAATTCTTAGTAGTTACAATCATAGTCGTTATTGTTATCGTAGTAGTCGTAGTCGCAGCAGATGTAGTAATCGTAGTAGTCGCAGTGGTCGCAATATATATATATAAACACAATATAATATAATAAATTATAGTCGTAGTAGTCGTCACAGTCGTAGTAATCGTAGTCGTAGTCGTACTACAAGTCATAACCGTAGTCGTGGTCGAAGTCATAATCGCATTGTAGCCGAAGTTGTAGTCGTAGATGTAGTCGTAACCGTAGAGTAAATTGCACTGAATTAACTCGAAAAACAGCACTGCTCTCAACCAATCAGGTTCGAGAAATTTTGTTGTGTATATTATTAAGTATAAAACACTGTCCATTCAGTGATAAACAGTTATTTGGTTATATTACAAAGAGCGAGCCGCAACTAAAATATTTCAAAAGTCGATCATCTAAGAAATCAGTCCGACTGTTGTTCTTGCTTTCTGCGGTTTCGCTTGGTTTGGGATCATTTTCCTCGACGTTTGAAGCACTAGTGCCATTAGAAAAATCTCTAAAAGTTTTTATAAAACAACCCCAGTGAATCTCGCGCGCTGATTGGTCGAGAGCGCAAAAACCGTGCCTTCTAAGAGAGCACACAGAACGCTTTTGACAGTCTCACACAACCCTGAATCGAAATCCGCCATTTTTATTGCTTGCAAGCAACTAGTTTTTTTTTATCTTAGAAACATGTTAGCCAGTGAAAACATACAAAATAACAACTCAAACCTGATAATAATTAAAAAGAAGCCTATTTATGTATCAAATTGGGAAACCAAAAACGAAAAGATGTGCGGTTAGCGGCATGCAGTTGATAAATCAGAGTTAGCTCAACGAACTCCCCGACAAAAAATACGAAGTACTCGACGAAATGGTTTCCTTGTTAAAAGTAATAACGACTCCTCCATTTATCACGTTCTAACATTATTTAGACACATCAAAAGCAAAGAATGTTTGAAGTGTAGCATTTACTAGTCGAAAAAAAATTTGTGCGCAAAAATCGAAAAAAAATGCAATTCGAGCTAGGTACTGAAAATTTTAATCTTAAATTTGTTAGTTACTCGACTTCTTCTACTTTTTGCATGAACTTGAGTGGAGAAAAGAAGTAAGATTAAAGGAGTCTCAGAAATTAGAGACAAAGAACTGTTAAAACATCTAGCAATATAGTGGCCGTTGCAGAGCGCGGCTTGGTTTCAGAGTTTCTTTGAACAGTCTTCACAACCAGACTCATCCATCAAATTCCAACAAGCAATCGTGATACTGTCCCAGTCCTGATCCAGGCCCGGGGAAGGGGG
>JAOBAT010146873.1:0-11091 GCA_026413305.1 Hydrozoanthus tunicans
ACTACTACTACTACTACTACTACTACTACTACTACTACTACTACTGCTACTACTACTACTACTACTACTACAACTACTACTACTATTATTACTACTTTTGCTACTGCTACTACTACTACTAGTACTAACAATAATAATAATAATAGTATTAAAAAGTAAAAACGATAAGAATACTATTACTGCTGCTGTTGCCCCTACTACTTTTACTTACTTTTGCTATCTTTTCTATACTACCATAACTGTTGGTGCCTTTTCTATTGCTATTACTGTTACTAGTTCTACTACAAAACAACAACTGTTGCATTTAGTGTTGTTAACACGTGGATTAAAGACTTTTAAGCAAACTGTTTTTTTCTACAGTAACAAGTTGTGCGAACGCTTGATCCTTATCAAAATTTAATACAATTTCAGACGTGGAACCGCCGGTGTGCAACCCAGGGTGCCCTAAAGACATGACGATCGAGACGTTGAAGGCTGAAGAGACGGTGAGCTGGAACCGAACTGTGTGCACGGACAACTCGAACCTACCACCTAGAATTTCAGTCTCTAGGAAAAACGGAGGAAATTTTGCTTCTCCTCATGTATACGAGGTTGAAGTGAAGGCAGAAGATTATGCCAACCCGAAAAATATGTTTAACTGCACTTTTAGAATAACGCTAAAAAGTAAGTATAAAACATATTATTGTATAGATACTTGTGAAATACCGTGCAATCGTATCTTCATTGCGCACGGCAAAAATCTGGGGGATTTTGTTGTTGCCATGGTTACTAACATGTTTAGCCACTTACAAGAGAGCTTCCTGCTTAGGGGCGTGGACAGTTCTTTGAAAAATTGTGTTTAGTAGAAATTTCAATAGTATCTATAAATAAAAGAGAACATTACATGGCCGCATGGGTGTAAGAAATTTGTATTCGAGTACTCTGCTTCGCTCACTCGTGAACTGAGATACTTTCATCAATCGAAAAAAAATGTTCGTATCCCCAAGCAGCCATTGGTATCTTATAATTGTTATATAGCTTGTACGTTTGCGAAATGCGCAATCTCTTCGGCTAAATCGAGGTAATGCTGGTGAGTTCAAACCAAATGGTCCCCGGCTGATCAACCGAATTCGAAAATTGTTGACCAGCCAGAGAACATTGCTGTCGCACTGTAACCTTTGAGAGCGGGAATTTTTTTGGATTTTTTTATGTTATGGAACAAAACAACTAATGACTGAATCTGCTTTGTTTAAATCTCTCCAATTTGCTTGAAATTGGGTCTATTCTGGGTCCTTAAGTCGCTGTCCTTTTTCACCCCATTTTTCCTTAAATCTCCTTAAGTTGCCTTAAATCGCTTTGAGTCGCCTTAAGTCGCAATAAATCGCTCTAAGTTGCGGCGATTAAAGGAACCGGAGTAAGTTTAAAATTAGGGCAGACATTCACTGGCCCGGGTGATAAACGTTTTAAACAAACTACCATGCTAACATGATTGTATTTCAGCTATGAAAATAATTGAAGCCCTTGTGTTCCATGTAATTTTCTTACATTGGCTAACTGTTTCCGTGTTGTTGAAAACTTTGGTGTTAATTTGGAAAAAAAAAGAGAAAGTGACACTTTGTATAAGAATTATTCTTGTTGTTACAAGCTTCATTTTCTTAGAGGAGAAAGCTTCTGAGTCCCTAACAGAAACCGTCTTCTTTGAAAGCTTATGAAAACAAGAATAATTCTGTCATATCATTTATTTAAGCTGCAAAGCTATTGCATCATATGTTATTTCCCCGTATGAGTGTATTGAGCCTAATAGGACACAGCTTACCCGATGTTCCATATAAAGAACCAAGTTAAGTGCCTGTCCCCCCATGCGAGTTCCTGTAGGTCAGTGGGTAGAACGTCTGACCTGTAATTAGATGGTCAGGGAATCGGTTTCCGTTAGGGAAATACCACTCTTCTGTGAAAAAATGCTTGTTACAACAAGAGTAATTTTTTCACTATACTCATCCAAGGTGCAAAACTTTTGCATCAAGGTGACATTGGTCTCTCAAACCGAAAATAAAAACACAACTTGTTTGCGGCTCCCTGCTTATATAAGATAAGTTGATTAGAATCAACTGTAGTTTAGTTATACTTTATTTATACTTAAAATGTTTTCTTGCCAAGGCATTTTTTACTCTTTTTATCGTTCCACATGTAACTATCACCAAGTAGCAAGCCGGCTGTAAAGACTGTTCCACCTTAGTACACCTTATAATTAAATATCATTATAATTAACACCATAACCACAATATGTAATTACTGTTATAGCTCTTATTGTTATTTTCATTATTTATTGTTATTTTTTAATGTTATTATTGTTGTTTTTGTCATACTGAACATCTACTTCATTTTCTATCTACAGAAAAAACTTGTCCAATGTACGCACCGCCCAGAAATGGGGCATTAAAATGCTATACAATAGCGGGAGACCAAACATGTTCGCTCTCTTGCAACAGTGCGTATGATTTTGCTTTCAATCCTCCGGTCATGTATTTCTGCACTGAAGGATCCTGGAGCTTTTACTCGTTGCCAGGGCAACCGGTTGATACCTCACTTCCCTGGCCTGACTGCGCAAGTAAGTTGAACAATATCTAAATTTGTATCAAAAGTTACTTTTTATACGAATAAGAACTTTGCTTTCTTAAGGTTTTGATGTTGGTAAATATGATAGTAGTTCTGTTTTTCGAACTCCAATTAGAGCCCACAATCTTTACTTTGCTTTGAATGTTCCGAAAACATCCCTGAAGGAGCGAACGAGGACTTCTGGCAAGTCGGTCCTGGGACAGAGGGACGTCATTCTCGGAATTCAACACATACGTTTTTACTTGTTACGCGGGCGTTGAGAAAATCTCTGAAATCTTCACACCGCTTTGCACACCGTAACACCGAAGAGAAAAACACGCTTTTTCTGTCTGACCTCGAGATTTTCGTCATCAGTAAACGAATTTAGAACCCAGGCAAACTCGTCCGGTTTTAGGAAATCTAAACTTTGAAGCCCCTAAAACAGGACAAGGCGGTCTAAGACAACGAAAGAACTTTAAGTTGTTTTCCCCAGGCATCAGAACGTAAATGGCTCGAGTTTTTCTATAAAATGATAGATATACACTATAAACTTTCAGCACACTTATTGATTTTTAAGCTTATACTGATATGGGAGGTTTTCTGTTGAAATCTGGTTTGCTTCGAGTTACGCAGGATCAGGGATCATGCAGTTTGTCAAGTTTTGGATCTTAATTTTTTCATTTCCAATTAGTTTTTAACTACTAAATTTTCCTCACTTAAAGTGCGTATAACGCTAACAACCTTTATGGGAACAAATCATTTCACATATAATTCAAAGTACTTCTGCAAAAAATGTTCGAAATTCGTTCAAGTTGTTTTTTTTCTAGTGACTCGAACTAGCAAATCTTTCAGACATCTTGGCTCACGACCGCGTTTTCGGGTCGCTGGGTTGTGAC
This sequence comes from Hydrozoanthus tunicans, assembly GCA_026413305.1. Lineage (NCBI taxonomy): Eukaryota > Metazoa > Cnidaria > Anthozoa > Zoantharia > Hydrozoanthidae > Hydrozoanthus > Hydrozoanthus tunicans. The sequence goes on from JAOBAT010146873.1 coordinate 3,471, forward strand.
GTCATTCCCGACTTAAAACATTGGGCATATGAGATCTTTCTAAACAAAAAGGTAAAAAAGAACTGAGAATTGTATGAGGAATTTCAATGTACTTCTGAATCGAAAATCTCTGATCCATTCGTGTCCATCTTGTTGTGTTTGATCCAGAGATGTCCGGGAATGACGTCATAACCCAGTTCCCTTAAAGTGCGGTCGTGAAACAACAAACTTGAACTTCAAATGTGTATAAAAAATCGAGAATACGACCGATTTCAAAAATTCTTTTCTTAAACGTCCTTAGTTTCCAAACATCTTAAATAATAACAAAAAAATTGTTAGTGTTCTAAGCACTTTTATATAACACTTACAAAATCGGTTGATTACATATCGGATCAAGGGATTTCAAATTAAGGGTGAGACTACGCACAAAAGTTTCCAAATCTTAGTTTACTCCATTTTTCTATAACAACAAAAATTACAATACTTTAGAAAGCGATTCAAAATCCAATGTTTATTGGTAGGGAAAGGAAAGGAAAGGAGAGTTGATCCACCAAAGCCGATTATATACTGAAGATAAGCTGTAAAAATCCTCAAACTTTTTTCTTGAAAAGTATTGGTTCCAGTTGAGTTAATACACCAGTTTATTAAATTTTTAACCTCGAAAATGTGTGTTCTAAGGTTCTGATTGGCTCGTTCAACCTCGCTTATCAGCTCGTAAACCGAGTTAACCATGCATGGACACAATCTGTGTAGTGTTGCAAAGTTGAAATATGGTTGTAAACAAGTTTTAGCTGTCATTTTCAAGTGTCGATAGATTTGGAAAACTAAAAATTTTTGATAAAACAATTACTCCATTTGCGCTTGTTGGATATGAGATGAATCATAGTCCGCACTGCCCTCTGCGCCTCTTTAGCTATTTATCATCTCACATCCAACGCCTGCTCTAGGAATAATTGTTTTATTAAATTTTCAATCTCGAATATTGCGATTCGCGCGTTCTGATTGGTTCATTCAATCTCGGTTATCAGTTCATATTCGGAGCTCACCAAATATGGAAACTGACTGTAGTGTTTGCAAAGCCAAAAAATAGGTCCTGAATAAAATTTAGCTGTTATCTTTAAGTATGGAAGAGTCTAGAAAACTAATTGAATTTAATAAAACAATTATTCCATTCGTGCTTGTTGGATATGAGATGATTTAAAGCCACGCACCTCGTCGGCTATTTACCATCTCATATACAACGCGCGCTCTTGGAATAATTGTTAAATATTATATATGCAATGACATGCTATATGTTTAAACTGATATCTTCTTTTTTTTTATCAAGAGCGTGATCATTTTGCGGTAACTTAGCTTTATCTTCAACGTTGTTCTACAATGAATAAAGAGTATTGTCTTTCCTCGTATTAGCATTTTAACTACTTATATGAAATTGGTTCCTTGTTCTCAATTATTTCTGTTTCATATCAGAACGTGACAATCCTTCCTGGATCAAAGCGATGGGCTTTCCAAGTTTCTTTTACACCGGTGACTGTAAAAATCCCAACGTACAGATGCAGTTGAAGATACAGTTCAAACAATTCCTTTCTATGCCATTTATCCCGCCGCCATTCTGTAGTTCGAATCCAAAGTGCAGCGAGGACATTATCAAAATTTATTGTGGAGAAACTGATGCTGCTGAAAAGAGGCGAAGGAGAAGAAATACCAAAAAGGTAAGATCAGGTTAAGCGAGACCATGGTGTAGTTGAAGGAGAAACTGGGTTTAATAGGGGTCTTTGTGATTACAGTTTACAGGTTGTTGTATAAGTCAGTCTGAAGTGTTACAATGCTATAGCTGTTGAAACTCAAATTTTTGGCTTTTTTGTATGTTTTTACTGGTTATCAAGAAAAGTCTGTCCTTTCATTAGTATCCAAAGGTGGAAAGATATTCCCTATATTGGGTATAAATAAGGAAAACGTTTTCCCTTTGTTGGAGCAAAAGTGGAAAAGGGTTATCTCTTAATTGGGTTTAATGGGAAAAGACAATCCCTACTTTGAATCTAAAGGGAAATATCCCTGCATTTGGTCTAAAGGGGAAAAAGTAACCCTTACATTGAGTCTAAAGGAGAAAAGGGTTATCCCTACATTGGTTGTTAAGGGAAAAAGGACATCCCTACGTTGAGTCTAAAGTGGGGAATCGTCCTACTTGCATCGATTCAACGGAAATAAAAAGTAAGCCCCCCATTGTGTCTAAAGTGGGAAACGGTTATCCCTTCATCGGGTCTAAATGGGAAAGGGCAGTTCCTAAATTAAATCTACATGAGAAAAAGCAACCTTTTCATTGGTCCTATGGGGGAAAGGTAATCCTTAGTTTGGATATTAAGGGGAAAAGGTTATCTCTACGTCGGCAAAACCGTTGGTGGATTCTTTTCCGACTCCTACCGTAATGAAATAAAACGTAGCTTTATAAAAGACGAAACACGTTCTTGTAGTTTTAGTACGTTTCTCGGCTGGTAAATGTGATCATTGCTTATTGGCTAATGGCCTCTTTTGACTGGTTGACAGAGATTTCCATTTTGTTGAAATAGACACGCCATGTATTTTTGACGGTGCAAACTGTCACTGTCAATAGTAAGTCATCTATTGAAGTTGGACAGGCTTAATTGATTCTGATTTTTTTACTAAAAACTTTACATACTCGGCCAAAGGCTTTATAACAGTTCGCTTTATACAGGGGATAAATACTGGCTTTTAAACTGGAATACAAAAAGGTGAACTCAATGATAAGGAGTTCTTAACCTGCTTAATACTACAAACATCAGGAAACTTTTACTTGTGTGCAATAAAGATTCCTTTAGTTTTTTGCCATTTTCAGGTGTGGTTTAAGGTGGGGTTTATCGACACGAAATCTGGCGTACCTTTTAACACAGATGATGCAGCTAACCAACAGAAATTCCAAAATCGACGGGATGAGGTTAACAAGATTATACAGAGTGTTCAAACTGCAATAGCAGCGGTAAGAATCTTCGCTCAATTTAGAATAATTTAATGATCATACAGATTTAGTGTTGAGAAATTTTTAATTGCTTATTAACTCTAGGTATACACTCGACTTAGATTAAACAATACGCGGTTAAAGGATATGATTTTGATAACAGAACTATATCTTTGAAAAAGACAATCCAACTTGAGATATTGACGAATTGAGGGCAGCTTTTGTGATAAGAGACATAGCAGGATCACAAAAGCGGAATCTTATTTAGAGTTGGAAATTGATACCCAACCTGGACCAGGGAAAAAGCATTCCTCGCTCACCCTCGTAGAAATTTCTTAATCCCCTTGCAACGCATACCTTAAGAATTTAAAGTAATGCTAAGAGAAATAGGCAAAAGAGAAGATAAATGTATCACGTGCACATCAGTTTTATCAATTTTATCTAATTTCATTTTTTATTCATTTTGTGCATTAGTAACTGAGCAAAAAATATGAAAGACCAAGTTATATAGGATAAGAAATGGTTAAGGTCATTCCATTGAAATAGAATCCACACCTAGATTTTTGTCAAATTTTCCTCATTTATCAATCATTATATGTAAACTGAAAAAAAGGAATCAAAAAGGGGTGAGCCCGTGTTAACTTTTGAGATATGATTGATACAAGTACCCCCTCCAGGGCTTTTCTTTGTTGGTATAAGCTTGAAATTAAAACTATAGATTCCTCATGTGGCCAACCAAGATAACATCGAGGAGCGTAAGGAAAATAAAGGAAGACAACGTAAAAAGTTCTTTTGGATTAGGAGAATAATTTTCTTGTGATTTTCTGCAAAAACATTTATTGTAAGGAGGCATTTTTGTATTCTTTTGTGGTTTATATATTTGACCTTGCCTTATTCGTTATCAATTGTTCTTAGAAATTTTATACTTATCAGTTATTCCAGGAGCGCGATTGAAAAAAAATGGGAAACTGCCAACGAAGAGTTTTTAAAACAATCCCGTATGCAACAAGCTTCAGTGAAATAGTTGTTTCATCAAAATTTCAAAATGAGCTTTCTGAAACCTCCCTCACAATTTTTTTCTGCTTGACAACACTTTCCATATGAGGTCACTCGGTATATGAGCTGATAACAAAGACTGAGTCAGCCTATCAGAAAACTAGAAACGCAATATTCGAAGATTAATATTTAGTAACGACTAAGATAAAGAGCACAGAGAACAGAATTAAACTAGTGGTCAACATACCAGGTGAATAACTGGGATGTTGGATGTTATATAAGAAAGCATCGCCGTGACTAGAAATATAACATATCGCTTGTTCTTGAAGGCTTGAAAGTAACTTGTTCTGTCTTCTCTGTTGTCTGCCTCTGTGTCTTCATTGGCGTCGTTTACATTAGGGTGAAAGGTGAGGGTCAAGAAACATACAGAGAGAGAAACACCTGAAATGATTTTGAACACGTCTCTCCAATCAAATATCTCCAGGAGGGCGTTACCTGCAGCCGACATGGTAAGAATTGCAAAGGGAAGTCCCGACGTTAGTAACCCAACAGCCAATGAGCGATTCCTCTTGAAGTACCTCGGGACAATCACAATGCTTGACGTATATACACAGCTGGTTCCCAGGCCACATGTGAGACTAAAGGTAAGAAACATAAGGGGAAGACTGGTTACGAAGGAAGTCAGGAAGAGGCCAAGCGTGTTTAATAGTCCTCCAAACACTGCTACGATTCGACAGCCAAACTTTTCAATTAGTTTTCCTGCCAATGGTCCAAGGAAGAAAATAAGTCCGATTGCTATGGTACCAACCATGGCTACAACAAGAGAAAATTAAATTCATGTGAATTCGCTATGGAGATAAACGAACAAATAGACGCAAAACATTCAAAGTACAGAAAATCGGATATTCTAACTTTTTCATAAAGTAGAACCCACATAAATAAGACTCTCGTTTGGGTTTCTTGGTTGGCGATATGGTTGATTTCTAGTATATACCTTATTACATGAAATTGCAGCGTCACTTTAATTTAGCGAATTTTAGTGATTTTTTAAAATCGCTAAAATAAAGTGACGATAAAAGAAGTGTCGCTATACTTAACGTTATGCTAAAATTGAGTGACTATATACTTCAAAAATTAAAAAAGTAGGTATAATGTAACAAAAGCGTTTAAAAAGCCAATGTTTTGGTTTAGGATAGATGATGCAAAACATTGACTTTGTGTTTTGGAATATGTATCTGGCAGCGGTAAAAATTTATCTCTTCCCCACACTAATTGAAGTTGGATGGAATGTAAACTATCTGTTTTAAATAGGGAACTTTAGAGACTTGATAAAAAGCCAGTCAGAATATTCCCTAAGAAATGCCAGAACATACCATCTTCCAGGAACCAAAACAAATAGATTGAAACACACTTGTATATACAGTAATTGTAAGTAAATTTTATTTGAATATATTTTTCATAGTTTATCGTGTAATTTTAGATACCCACTTCCCAATTTCTTTTATATATATATATAGTTTTTAAAATATTATATCACCTGTAAAGTTTTAATGTAATTTAATAATAGTTTGCTGCAATTTTAAAGCTCAATAAAATCTATCTATCTATCTATCTTTAGTTGATAGGTTAACATTTAGCTAGTTAAGCTTGTTATTGAAACTGTTGTTTAGCGAAGCGGACTCGCAAAATTCATTTTTTACCTTCAAACACGTTTACGGCGCACTTTGTCAACTTTTTTGCGCTTTTTAAAAATCTTCGTTGTTAGACTCGGCGAAACGATTAATTTTCTTGTCTATCAAATTAAGTTGTTCAAAATTTGAAAAATAAAGTTTGTTATTTTAATTAGAATGGCGAAGAATACGCAGGGCAAGTATCAAATTGGAAGGGGTACACTCGCTGATAACCTGGCTACTTCCGGCTTTTATCATGTGACACGTTTTAGCCAATGAGACTGCACGAAAATTATTGGCTGGGTTGTAACACCAGATAATGACCGAGAAAACCAGATCAACTTTTTATCAATCGCATAACTGTTAGACAAAAGTGTGATTATTTTGTGCCTTTGAAAATACAGTTGAACCCCGATAACTCGAATTCCCCGTTAATTCGAAGCAAAACTGATTTCCCCTTTTGGATTCCCTGATGTTATTTACTGTAGTTTTGACCCCTTTAACTCGAAACCTCGATAATTCGAAGTAAATTTAATTTCCCTTGGCAATTCGAGTTACCGGAGTTCAACTGTAACGAATAAAACCGGATGGGTAGCTATGTTGGGGTTTAGATTGAGATTTGCTTGGTTCTGACCTTGAGCAATTGCTCTAGTTTGGGAACTTGGTATAAAATGGGTTTAGAATGATATCAGGTAAAAGTTTATTCTGTCATGTCCTCCTAAATTTACATTTATTCAGTAAGGAAGTTTCTTATTAATTGCTTTTAACATTTATAGTACTTGCACTATATTGCAAAGTAGGAGAAAAGTAGGACAACTGATAGCTTAGAAGAAGGACTAAGAATGCAGCCTTTGGCACAGATATTTGAAGAAGTACTGATGAACTGCTTCTAGTCTGCCTGTGACTCGTTTCACTGCTGGTAGAGTGTGAGCCATCTGGACTGGACATGCCAGATGAACATTTGTTCGTCAAGGAACTTTCCTTGCGACATGTGGTCCAAGCTTTACCCTGAACACCTGCAAGGCTTACTCCCTATTCCTGCATGCTACAACCTTGCACAATTTGTTGAAATTGCAGCAAATAAAAAGTAGGAAAGAGTAGGAACTTCAAGACAAAAGTAGGAATACTAGGAGAAGGGTAAAAAAAATTGGAAATAGTAGGAAAAGTAGGATCACTTGAAAGCCTGGAGTGATTTTATTGAGTTACCATAAATTTGCTAAGTTACCTTAACAGTGAGTTATCTTAATATTACAGCTGCCATGGTGACTCTTGGCCTGAGAAGCCTGGGTCCAAGCAGTTGAACTACCTCAGTAGAGAATACTGTTGGCTCAAGAGTTTTAAGAAAATGTCATGAGCAATAATTGATGAGTGATCAGGAATTGTTGATTTTTCAATAGTGCAAAAATCAAACAAGATGAAGGCCAAAAAATCGAATCTTGTTGCAAAAAAGATAATTGAAATCTTCATTTCTGAACGCAGTGCACAGTTACCTTTGAAAATTTTAACCTAGACCATTTTTTGGTGTGTTTCATATTCAGAGAGATATTCTCACTTCTGATATTATTTTGGAAAGCTATTCTTTTTGAAATTTGACCAAACAAAAGCCTGTACTCAACTAACAGCCAACCCAAAAAACTTTATCCGTGCAGGCAGAAGTGGAATGCTTAATACATCATGATCATTTCTGATATTAATTATTTTATACCTTTAAAAATAAATGCAAAAACCATCTTTTAAACCTAGCTAAAACTGATATTTGAATCACCTTACACTTTTAATCCTACATATTTTATAGTTTTATTCAAAACTCAGATAACTTTATTCTAAACACAACATTCTGTAAATGAATAGTTTTTCATTTCTATAGCTTTATTCTAAAGACACCACGCATTCTGTAAAAGCAGACTTTTTTTAAATTTTATCTATCATTATTATTATTATTAATACTAAAAATATTATTTATGTACACTATACTCTCAAAATTGTATAGTATAATTAGCAT
>JAOBAT010146895.1:0-11091 GCA_026413305.1 Hydrozoanthus tunicans
GAAGTGATGCGGAAAATAAAGAAGAATGGAACTCATTTTGTATACGACTACAAGCATTTTCAGAAAAGCTCTCAGTTTGGGATGTTATAATTATATACAATATTAACGGTAACTGTGTTTCAGTTTTCAGCATACTTTGCACACAAGTGATCACCTTCTGTGGTGTAGTGTTACTCCTTTGAACACACTAAAACCTATCTTTTGCTCCTTTATGTGCAAAACCCATTTTTAAAGGGATAAAATAGTTCTAAAACTGTTTCATGGAGTTTTGCCTCTAACAACCCAATAAAAACCCATTTTTAAAGGGATAAAATAGTTCTAAAACTGTTTCATGGAGTTTTGCCTCTAACAACCCAATAAAAATCTGTTTTTAAAGGGACAAAAGAGTTCTAAAACTGTTTCATGGAGTTTTACCCCTAACAACCCAATAAAAATGCTTAAACTACTTTAAAAAGTTGCATAGTTTAACGCATAATACCTAAAAAAATTGCATAATTTACCAAATAATTAGCCCTATAAAGCTGCATAATTTTCCATTTTTCACCGCATAATATCGGAGGGCCTGTTATACCCCAGCATTCACCAATTTTTTACTTAATACTATGGAGTTTTAGCTTTATTTCTTATTAGTTATTATGCTAATAATAAACATATAATACTTAATCCTTCCCTACCAAGAATGTATATGTACCCTATTTGTTGTTACGCAGTGACCAAGTTTGTATATATAAACGTCCTCAAACAAAGATTGTTTGTGATGCCTTAAACAAAACATCCCTGGTCGTTGGTAAAGGTCTGACACTACTTTTGAAAGGCTGCTGACCAATTGAAAATGTTTATTGATTTTTTATTTTAAAAAATATTTAAAATGGCGGCCCGTTTCGTGGATCAAAGAATGAACTTGCTGAAATTTTTGTATAGGTTTTTTAAAGTAGTGCGCCGACATTTGTTTAATAAGCCTATTTACTCCAGGAGTTAGCTTAGATACTTATTCTTAGTATTATTACTGAAAAAAATGCTTTTTCTAAGTCAATTTTAGAACTTCATAAGGAATCCAATATGGCTGCCTGTTGGTTGGGTGTTTGGTCCTGGTAGAGAAGGGATTAGTAGGTGATGATTTCATGAAAATCTAAAAAAAGTTGTTATTTTCAGACTTGTTACATTTGTGAAGAGCGTGGAAGAGAAAGCAAGGTTGCACATGGTGCCTGCATGGCATGTAACAAACCAGGGTGTCGTCATGCATTCCACGTTACTTGGTAAGGTGAAAATCAGTGACTTAGCATATTCACTCTTTTAGTCAAAACTTAACAGTTAGATAAGCTTATTTTTGAAACTCACTTTCTATTTTTTTCCTTGGGCCCTGGAAATCCAGGAAAAACCCTGGAAATTTTTTGTTAAGCCCTGGAAAATTTCTTAGTGTTTTTCTGTTCAAGTAACAATTAAGATTTTTTGCATGTTGATACTATATTAAGTTCAATAAATTTTCACGACATTAATTACTTCAAAGTTGTTTAAACAGGTGATTTGGAACATTGTTATTTTTATTCCGGTTTAAAGAGCTCTGGAAAAGCTCTGGAAAAATGAAAAAAGCAGCCCTGGAAAACCCTTGCTTTTTTAAGTTCTGAAGGTGTAGGAACCCTGGTTTGAGGAACAAACTAGAAAGTGCTTTCATCAGGCTATTTTAGTAAAACAACAAGTGAATTTATCTGTTTCCCATTTTCACCTTTGTATCTGGAACATGTTTTTAAATTCAGTTGACACTTCAAAATTGTGTCAATAACTATGTTTCTTTCAAGCTCTTAAGATAATTATTATTTTGAACCATAAAAAAAAGACAGAAAAAGGAAAAAATTATTTGGGAAGCTCCAATTCTAGCCATTATAACCTTAGTGTTTTGGTCACAAAGTTTATACACTTGGGTCATATATAAAGAACCAACATGCACAGTCACTAAGCAACCAAGCAGTCACTGAAGCATTTTAGTGATCTGTTTGGTGTATTTTAAAGCCTATGTATTTTACTTTCTATTAGAAACATATTAATTTGTTAATTGTTGTTTTTGTTGTTTTAGTGCCCAGAGTTCTGGTCTACTATGTGAAGAGAGTGATGGGACTGGTCGACCAACAGTGAAGTATGTCGGGTACTGTCAGTATCATTGGAACAAAAAGGTACAACTATGAACTTGGATTAGTTTAAACATTGCTGTGAGCTGTTTTCTACCTGTTAGCACTTTTTATCATTTGCCAGTCAGCCATATTTGCTTAAACACTTCACTATTAGGCATTAAAGCACTTCTGACAAATGGGCTCTGTAGATTAAGACAATAAAATAATTAGAAAAAAATAGATGTAGTTTCTTCATCCTGTTTCAGTGTTTCAAATACTCTAAGAATGACATGTAGATATTAGAGCCAATGTGTAAAAGGGGTTTTCAATTCACTGGAGCTCTCTTTTCAGTCTTAAAGTTGAATTTTACTTTTTTCTGTTGATTTAAAATTAGCTAATTGTACTAACTCACTGACAAGCCAAAGTTTAATAAACTAAAATCATAATAAATATTTCATACAAACAAGTGCTAACTCCTGTGAAAGTTTTTAATTACATTGGTTTTTAAGTATTTTTGCCATTAAATACTTTTTTTAGAATGGTCTTGTTTTTTTTAATTGTTCAAATGTTTCTCAGTAAAACAATATGATTGTCCTTCAGTGATCAAGAACCTGTAATGTGTTTTTTGAACAGTCATTTTTGTTATTGAAGCAAATGCTTGATATAGTGGAAAATGTCACAAAGTTTGATGAAACTATGGGTATGAATGCCACATTGTAAAGCTGTTTTTAAGTTAGGACCCTTTTTTGTTTGGGCCGTTTTACATGCTTTTCAGTGATTGTCTCAAGATTTGCAGTTTTGTATTTTTCCAGATTGCAGTGTTTCTTCTTGATCAATACGAATTATTAGTAAATACTAAATTTGTTCCCTCTGTTTCTTCTATTGTGTGACTGTTTATGATGTCTATAACCCATTGATCAGCATTGTTATGCCAGATGCAAGAGCCAGGTTACTCTTCTTTTGAACAAGTATTTTATTGCCATTGTCGTCTTGATTTTAGGATGTTAAACAGCCAGCAGGAAACAAGGTTCCTGAAAAACCAAAGGTTTTTTTTTTGTTTTGATTTTTTTTCATCACTATAAGGACATTGGTTTTAGTTTGTTCTGGAAATTTAAGTGTTGTTTTTAGTTTAATTCTTGCTAAGGTTAAACCACATACTAAACTAACTTTAACTAACTAATACTTACATACACAAACTAACAATTGTTTGTTAGTAAAGGTATGCTTTGGTTTTCCATAATAATGTATCAGAGAAAAGAGGGGAAGTAACTTGTGCCTCGGATTAAATTGTTCAATATATCCTTTAGGGTGAGAACACATTAACATAGCATATATAAGGTATGAAATGTAAGTGAGGGCTCTATAGTTCCCAATTAAGATAAAGCTTGTGGTGTTTTCTTCCAATTAGACTCTTTTTGTGTTCAAGGCACTGCTGATAAAAATACAGACTGTTGGCATATGTACACAGTGTTAGTTTCAAACTGAAGTGAAATATTCACAAGTTCAAGCGAGAAAATTGTTATTCAAAAATCAGTGTATTGTTTCAGTTTAAAACTCATTTCCTCCACAAGAGAATTGGAGTGAGATTTTTCCTCAGTTTGAGATCTTAATAATGTGCTTGTGTGGCAACAGTCCTTCTTTATCAGTAGTACAACATGAAAAAGTTTTTTTAGTATTATAATTCTGATCAATCCTGTGTCCAACTTCAACTTGATTAATCTTTTTTCTTACTGAAGACCTAATTGAAATACATGACTTAAAACTAGATGATAGATTTTCAAAGTAAGAAGTTTTTTTTGTAAGCATACTGCTACATACCAGTACTTAACATGTGCATCGTACAGCATATATTCATTTAGTTTTTGGTTTGAACTTGACTGTTAAATGTTCTTCTCATAGGGCAAAGGACCAGTGTTAGAGAAACCCAGGGGAAAACAAGAGAAAGAGAAAAAGACATTGACCAAACCTAAATCATCCCCAGGAACAAATGTTTCTGCTAGCCCCTCCTCAAAACCGGACAGTACAAACAACAGGAGCACAGTAAGCACTCCATCAAAAGACCCTTCAACAAAGGAGGTACCCACTCCCAAACAACGTGGAAGGAAGCCCTCTGCTGCAAAGTCTAGTAATGACATTTGTAGCAGTCCAAAAACACAGGAGTCTCCCAAAGCACCGATTAGCAGTGCAAGTTCTATTCTTCCCTCACAAGTTGTGGCCACACCTACATTAACAACTGCTGCTTCAACTGGTTCAAGTACCACTGCAACAAATGAAGGACTTACCCGAGGTGCAGTAGCTGCGGAGACTTTGGCTTCGCCTAAAGCAACATCGCCATTACTCAAGAGTCCTTTCAGGAATGCTCTATTGCCTCAAAGTCCTTTGAATTCAGTGCCATTAAACTTACCAGCAGCTGGTTTTGGCTCAACAGGGCAGAATTCACCTTTGAACATGGATCCATTGACCAAGTTTTCACCCATGTTGAACTCTGTCACAGACTCAAAGAAGCAGCATCAACAAGAAAAGCAGATAACGAAGGAGAAAGAGGTGGCAAAGGTATCATCAAAAGATAAGGTTAAAGAAAAGCCTTCTACAAAAGAAACAGCCAAAGAAAAGACTCAACCCAAAGAAAAGACTCAACCCAAAGAAAAGAAACAGTTAAAAGAGAAGCTACAGCAAAAAGATAAAATGCAGGCTAAGGAGAAGGTACAACTAAAAGAAAAGCACCCAACAGGTGCTTTAGTCAAGAAACGACCCAGTAGACCGTCAGAAGATGAACCAAAGCGCAAAGTTGGTCGACCACCAAAACCAAGCACGTCCAAGAATCACTCGTCACCGTCTTCCAGTAGCCCAATTTCAGCTGTAGCTTTCCGTCAAACCTTAAGTCCTTTCAGCACTAGTGTGTCTCCACTGCAGGCAAGTGATACATTTCAAAGTTCATCACTTCGAAATTCTCCAGCCGCTACAAGTGTACCAACAAGCATGCAGAATGGTGTCCGATCCCCAACACCAGGTGATTATGTCATCCCGCAACCGAGAAACTATGCCAGAACAGAGAACAGATGCCAATTCTCAGCTGCTCAAGCCCAGAACAACACACCACTGTAAGTAGTGTGAGTAGAAGATTTGTGCTGTTTCTAAGATATGCACTGTCTCCTAAACCCTTTAAAAGTTTGAATGAATGAATCTTTTTTTCAAGCAAGCACATTTGACTTCTGAAAAAAGGATTTTTTCCTGACCTATGTATGCAGTTTTTTTAAAGATTGATAATTAAAAGGGACTTAACTTTGTTTGAAAATAAGGTGCATTGAGTGTCACTTTTGTGTTGTATGACAAGTTCACTTCTTATCTTCATGCAAGATTTAACATTACAAGTTTTTGAAAAGTTTATTTTACTTTATTTTTTTTTGTCTTTTAAAGTAAGATTCAACAAGATTTTTCCATTTTTTTCTCCAACATCTGTTTAACAATAGTTATTTACTGAAGGTTATGTGAATATTAAGTGAATAATCCTCATACAAAGTCAATGGGATGATATTCACTAAGCCTGAGGCAAAGAATTGTTTTAGTAAAATTATTCATGACAAGTGATTGTTAGAGAGAAAAAGCAGTCACTGCCAAAAAATTGCACACAATTTTGTTTGATGTCGACACTTGCTCAGTCACATGTATTGTATCGACATCTGCAACACTTCCACCAGGAGTTTAAAATCTTTCACTATTTAGCTTAATTGTCATAGTGATATTGCCTTACTTTGAAAAGTGTTATCCTGAAATTTGTTGAAAGCTTAGTGCTTTTCAGATATGTGTTTTCCTTCAAGGTGTTTTATATCTCTTCCTGAAAAAGATTCACAAAGCACAAGGCATTCTTTTTGAAAATGTGTCACTTGTTGACTTTAATCACCTCAGTGGATGGAAGTTAATACGGCTAGCATACTATGTCAGCCTCCATTGGTGGGAAATAGCACAAACTCTGTAGTCAACTGTGATTAATTTTACCAAAACACTGTTCAGAACAAGGTCTTTGTGGTATGTAGGAGTATGTTTTAACTTGTGTTTGTTTTCAAGTGTTTTGGATAATTTGAAATATAAATCAAATGACTAGATGTGTAAACTTGAAAAACTCTTGTAAAAGAAAAAGTTACAACGTAAGTAATAGCTAAGAATACTTTAATACAAGAGATTTGAGAAAAGAACAGTTATAATTTTTGTGCTTTCAGACAACTCCCAACCAGTTTGGAGCAGCTGCTTGAGTACCAATGGGAACAAGGAGCTCAGTTTCTCATGCAACAGGCTGCCCAGTACGACGGTAAGCTGTAGCTGTAGGTGAATCTTTTGTCACGTCTTTCTTTACACAAGGTTCGTATGGGCCCTTGAAATCCTGGAAAACCCTGGAAAGTTTTTGAAGCCCTGGAGTTCCCTGGAAAAGCCCTGGAAATTTTTCATTTAGCCCTGGAAAATTTAATAGAATCTTCTTGAAAAAACTAGATTTCCCAAATGATGCATTGTATTACGTTTCAAGTTACAACTAAGACTTAAAACTTAATTTTTGCATGTCATTGTTGTATTAAGTCCAATAAATAGAAATTTTCATGACATTCATTTTTAAAACGTTGTTTAAAACAGGTGATTTTGAACGTTAATACTTTCATTCTTGGTTTAAAAAGTCCTGGAAAAGCCCTGGAAAAAATAAAAATTTAGCTGTGGAAAACCCTGGTTTCTTTAAGTTCTGAAGATGTACGAACCCTGTTTACACTTGACTACGAGCAGTGTTCCACTTCCCCAGCAAGCCAAAATATTCTGAATAATTCAAGATGAAGAACATTTAAGACCGATAGACAAAATTTGAGCTTGATATCACAAATAGTTTTTTTCACTGCAACTTGGAAAACTTGAGGTTTTTTAAGAGTTTGAATGAGCTTATTAGTCATTTTTGCCCTACTGCACGCCACTCAATTTCGAAAATCTTTATAACACAAGAGTTTTCAAAGAAAAAACAAATGATGCAACTAGCAAAACTATTTCTAAACAGTATTTTGTCATTCCTTATACAAAATGATAACAAATTTGACATTTAGAGGAATTTCAAAATTGCTGCTAGGCTGGCAAAATGCTTCATGAGCTCTTATAAACTCTTTTTTAAAAATTTTGAATTTTCAAAGCAGCACCAAATAAGCATTATCAGACTTAAAATTAATGGAGAGCATAGTGTTATCTTGTTTTACTATTATTTAGAATGCCCTGGTTTGCAGCTCAGCCAGTTGTTGAGATGCCTGGAGTCCCATATGCTGAGCCTCAAATTATAAACAAAGAATCCCTATTAAGATTTGGTACTTCAATGGCAACACCTTGATTCAAGTGATTTGAAGTTGAGGTGTTAAGAAAGGATGAGGATAAAAAAAGTTTTATATGCAAACTGACATTCATGTTATTAAGTTTTTTTTCGTTACTTTATGGAAGAGAAAGCTTCATTCAGTGTAAAATATGATGCATTCATTTGTTTTGACGTTTTTTGTATGATTTACAACTTGATTGAGCATTTGATTTAGTCCTACTGGTAATGCTATATTAAAAGTAAAACTTTTTTTTGGCGTGCTATCATCTATTAAATCATTTTTAATACTTGCTTTAAGAATTTTAGTCTTAGGATTTTTTTTGAGAATTCTATTTTAAATCATGCTAATCTATATTTGCTTATTTAAAACCATGCTAATCTGTGTCCGCCCTTTTGATACCATGCTAATCTAAATTTACTTATTTTGTCTCAGTTGCATCTCTTATGTCAAGTCTTCATCAACTGAAGGCTGATAACGCAAGACTTGAAGAAAGACTGTTGAATCTCACTACGAGACGCAGTCAGCTGTTAGCAGTGAGTGCCCGCTTGGCCTCGCCCATGTCTTGCACCCCAACAAGCACGATCTCGTCAAGCACGGATTCAGCAAGCAAGTCAGACACAGCAACTAAAACCTCGCACTCAAACCCGTCTTTGTCCAGTAGCTTGCCAGATGCTTTGTCAGGCCAACCAAAATCAGGACAAGAAAAAGACGTTGCGAAGGATGTCAGTGATAGCAGCAATGCACAAAATACACCAGTGACCAAGGCAGCTGTGAGTGTTTCTTTTTCCTCTCAGGCAGAGAAAGCTCGAATTGCTAGCCGATTAACCTCCAAACCGGCAGGCGAGGGGGGGATGGTTGGAAAGGCGAAGATGCACCCCAAACTCCAAGCCTCAGCAATACCAACAGTGACACAGGCCTCTCTCGCAATGCAGAAGCAATCCCCTAAACAAGCCACGCCCAAACATCATATCCCCATCAAACCGGCTCCGCCAGCCCAGCTGACTGGCCAACAAGACAAAGGCAAGCAACAGAAGCAGCAGCAGCAGCAGCCAATGCATATTCAGCATCAACAGCAAATGTTGCAGCAACAGATTCTTCTTCAGCAGCAACAAAAACAACAACCGATGCTTCTTCAGCAACAGCAGCAGGTGAAACAGCCAGTCAATGTGTTGACAGTCCCCCCACAGGGGGGAACGACCCTTCAATTAACACCCCAACAGTTTCTCTACCAACTTGTTCAACAACCTGACGCAGATGTACAGCGGTTACAAAATCAACTTCAGGCTCCCAACTCGGCAATTCCCCAAGACCAACAGTCATTAAACCAAACTCTTCAGCAGCAGCAAAACAGTAGCAAACAGGGCCCGCCAGCGTCAACAAGTGTTCCGCAGCAGTTTAGTCAGCATGCAATATCGCTTCCATACTCAACTGCTTTCATGGCGTTTGGCGAACCACTCCCTCAGTTGAACAACACCCAGAGACTTGATGCAATGAAAGGAGCGGGCTATGGAAACCAAGTGCAGATTATGGCAATGGAATCTAACCTTACACCAAAGGTCAGTTCTTTTAGCATTTAACTTCATGATTAAGGTGTAAAACTGCCAACAGCGAATTGGGAGGCGTATTTGCCGAGCGGTTAGCATGTTTGACTCGTAATCCTAGGGTCGCAAGTTCGAGCTGGTCAGACCACTGTGTTGTGTCCTTGAACAAGACACTTTACCCGACTTTGTTCCTTTGACTCAGCTGTATAAATTAGTACCAGTTCTGCTGGGGGCTAACCTGCGATAGATTTTTGTCCTTTCCAGGGGGAGTCAAAGACTTTTATTCGCGTATTACTAAAGAAACCGGAGATAAGCGCCGACTCTATGAGCCACTTGGCTCGAGAAAGGATTTAGCTTAGCTTTTAGCTGTGTGTTTTTCAAACTAACGCCTAATGTAAAAAGCTGCTAGTAAGCAAGAATGTATTGTCTTCGATCAGATAGAATAACCGAGTTTTGCTCCTTGCCTTTCGCAGGGGCTCCAGTGAACAAGTAAGCCCTAATAATTTAGTCGTTTCAGATGCTTAATCCGTTATGGTCATCACAAACCACTCGAAGTGTTCTGCACTCTTCTACCCGGTACCCGGCGTGATTGTACTTCTTGAAAAATATTGTTGTGTTCTTGTTAGTTTTGCAATGATAAACCGTTTAAGGTTTAAGATTACAAATAATTTAAAATTGGAGAAAAAAGGTTGTGCGTAAAAACTTAAAAGCGTCTTTCCTAAAATGTGCCTACCGACTTTCTTACTCAAATATTCAACTTAAAACCCTCAGTAATATGTCTCATTAGATCTTGAGAATTGCGTCAGTACGGCACCGAAATGTCGATTAACTTATTTTCTTCGATTTCTAAATTGTTTTTGCATGGTTATAGCTTTTCAAGGCACAAAACAATAATTACCTTTTCGAAGGACCGTTTACCTTCTCAGCGCCGATCACTTAATCAACAATTTTAAAACTCCTCGTCTTGTAACTCCTGCAGTCGACGACACAGCGGCCGAGCGGATAGCCTGTTCGATTCGTAATCTTAGGGTGGCGAGTTCGAGCCCCGGCTAGACTACTGTGTTGTGTCCACGAGCAAGATGCTTAAACTGACTTGTTCCAGTGAACTCAGCTGTATAAATGAGTACCAGTCCTGCTGTGGGCTAACCTGCGATAGTTTAGTGTCCTGTTCAGGGGGAATCAGACTCATTGCGGAGACCAGAGATAAGCGCCGGCCTAATGAGCCACTTAGGCTTGAGAAAAGATTTAGCTTTTAGCTCGTAACTCATACAAAGTAATACGTTTGGTAATGAGAAAATGGGCGTTGATCAGGCATAGTATGTATAAACTGAAGAGGAAAAGCTGATTTCTCCCTAACTGGTTACACGGACATGTGGCTTGTAGTTGTCATTTGGTGTACTTAGGTCTGGAAAGATGGATATGTTGACTCGACCCTGTGTCCTTTAATTTCAGATGTTTGACTACAATAACAAGAACGAATCCTTAGGATCGACCGACAAAACATCACGGCCCGGATAGGAGTATAATATCAAGTAGTTACGGCCCGGATTGGAATAGGATATCAAGCATTTGTGAACGAACAAGTTATCAAGAAAGAACATCACGGCCCGGATAGGAATATGAAATTAAGCAGTTACGGCTCGCATAGTAACTGATAGGATATCAAGCAGTTAAGGCCCATATAGGAGTATGATATTAAGCAGTTACGGCCCGGATAGGAATACGATATCAAGCAGTTACGACTCGGATAGTAACAAGTTCCACTCTAATGTCTTGAGTGGGAACTTAAGGTTTCACTGTCCATCGATGAGGATCTTGGAACGTGTCTTTCAACCATTATTGTTGACAGAGAAATATTACTATTTTTTTTTGGGGGGGAGGGGGGTATTAGGGTTACATTTTTCGTTGTATAAATTTAATTGGCTTCTCTTTTGAATCATGGCTATTTGTGAAAGGAAGAATACACTTTACGCGCACCAGAACTCCAGCTTCGTTTTTATTACTTTAGATGTTGTGAAATACTCGATTCATACCCATTAAGGTCATTCCCCTGAAAAAAATCCGCACATAGATTTTTTTTCAAACTTTGTCAGGTTGCTCTTTTGTATATGT
>JAOBAT010146906.1:0-11089 GCA_026413305.1 Hydrozoanthus tunicans
GGGGAGGAGGGGGGTTCTGAGACATGCTCCACCAGGAAATGTTGAAAATAGATTGTTTCAAAATGTATATTTTCTGGGTTTTAAACACCGTTTGAAGCAAAGTTAGAGTGTCTAAAACTTATACAGTATTTTCCATTTTCTCAGACTTTACATAGGTAGTTTGAAGAGTGAGTGTAAAGTAAAGATCAAACAAAACAGCAAATGCCATGAGCATATGATTTAGGTCTTGAGTGTTGTGTACAATGATATTGTATCAACCCCAACCACTGATATGCCCTTCTGGGTACAAGCTTGGGGCTCCTCGACCTGTAAGTCACTTGATCGTAAACCTTTTGATTATTCAAGTCGTTATGTATGCTGAAGCTACTTTTGATACTGGAGCATCCCGTTTTCAGGCATTATTTTCAAAAGATTCACCGTCTGTACAATAGTAAAGTATTACTGTTGTACAAGAGTATTTCATTAGAGCTTTTGATACTGTCTCTGGTTAAGTTAAGTGATAAAAATTATTAAGAATGGGTGTTTACCTGATAATAAACAAAAAATGATTCATTTCAAAACACAAACACATTGTTTTGAAAACGTCTTTGGACAACTAGAAGGGCGACTGATCTGAAATAATGCTTTTTGGCAGATTAAGCCCTCTTTCCCCTCAGTAATCCGCCGGAAGTTGGTGAAAGTGAAAACCAGTAGTTTTATGCTTTTATGGTTGTTACCTATCAATTCCTCTGAAGCAGTCAGTAGTCACAAAAGTTGGGGGGGGGCCAGGCCTTTTAAACCAGAAATCATTTGAATGAGTGATGAAAGTAGCTCTGTAATGCCATTGAAGTTAACTCTTAATCTAAGATGACAAAGCCATCATAGCTAGCTGGGAGTTCATGTTTCAAAGTAACAAACCCTTGGAGACGAATACACAGAAATTAGCTTGTCAGGGTGAGATTTTGTACAGCATATGGACACAAGTTTCTACTCAATTTAAAGTGATTATATTTTTCCCCAAAATTGTAAAAATTTTAATCTATTGTTGATTCTCAAGCTGGGAAAGGCTTTTTGCCTGGATGTCAACTACTTCTTGTTCAAACTCAACCCAACCGAGGCACTGCTTATTGAAGCAGCTTGCCATAGGAATTGCCTTGAAACCCTCTGTCGATATTGATATGGTTTAATAGCACTGAGATGCTTATTTCCATAGCAACAACAATTATCTAAATGACATCTTTCACTTATTTTTTCTGCCTTATACACATGAATGCAAGTCCATATGTTTTGTAAAATATGAAATAAAAATAATTATTAATAATGTGTATGAAATGTTACATATGGTAGTTGTTAACTTTTATTTGTTTTTTTTTTACCTTATTTCCAGTTTCTTCTTCTATTTCTGTTGCTGTTCTCTTAAGAACCTCTAGTTTTCTATTGCATACATGAAAAAACAGACACTTATATAAAAATATTATTTTGCGCGCAATAAAATAAATTATCTTTTTAAAACTAGTGTATGTATACATAGCCATAAGTTCTTAAACTTTACACTTGACACATGAGCCTACACATGTATTACATTAGTCGCAAAAATTTTGGATGTTTTATTTCGGACAGTTAATTTTCGGACACTTTTTTTCTGGTTTCGGACAAACTTAAAATTGTCCGAAATTTTTTGCAAGTAATGTATTTGACAAAGTTTGTCCGAACTCGTCCAAATTAACAGGGGCTATTCCGACTTACCTACTAGTAATAACAACGGATGCTCCCAGTTCCGACAGTTTTTTGACCATTCCTTTTCCAAGCCCCGTTCCTCCTCCGGTAACAAAAGCAACTTTGCCTTCAAAACATCCTTTTGGTAACATACACTCAGTTCGAGCTGGAAAATACTTCGCACTTGAAGCACACGAAGTGCTACTGCTAAAAGACTGGGAGTGAAGTCTGTTGATATTAGGTGAATATAAACAGCAAGCTTTCAATGACTTCAATGATTCGCGTAAACTTCTCACTGCGGCCGCCATTTTTTCAGTGTTTTGGTGCTTTAGGATTGGGGACTGGGTACCAAGCATATGGCCGGGGTCGCGGCACTAAATACTCTCCCTTCCCCTCCCCCCTTCCTCGTTATTTTATTTGTCCAAGAGGGATGAAGGAGCGGAAGGTTATTTTACTTGGGCTAGCTGCTGAGTTCAAGTTTCCGGCAGTGAAGTATGCTATTGCCTTGTAAACTGTTTCCTTGATTTTAAGTATCAATAATTTTCTTGAGGCAGACAGACTATATTTTCACTATGTGCAGTGTTTGCGTTACAATTACAGTACTGTCGACTCTGGCCGGATTATGAGTTTGAATCCGTTCCGAACGAAACTTTTGGCCATTTCTAATGGCATCACAGAGAGGGAACTTTCAGAACTGAAATTTGTCTGTAAAGAGCATATTCCTGTTGGAGTTTTGGAGCGAATCACCAAACCTCTCGAGCTTTTTACTCAACTTGAAGAACAGAATCTGCTTTCAGCGGACAAACGAGATTTCCTTGGCTCTTTGTTGAGTGGAATTGGCAGAAAGGAGCTGAAAGATGAACTGTTTTACGGGAAAGGTATCACTTAATTTTTGTGATCATTTTTGAATTTGTATTTACACAAAACAACAGCGAGGTTATTAATCTGTTATTAGAAGATTTTCTATTTCTTTATGATTGTTCCTTGTTATTATTATCGGAGCATGACAAAAGGACAATTTTATTCAAATTAGTAACTATATATTGAGGAAGGTCACGACTTGGGTTGCATATGACCGACAGGCCATTACTGCTTACAGTTTCAAACAAAAGAGCGCTATAAACAAGTGTTGCACGTGTGTTACTGCCAGAATACTTTGTACTTATATTGTGCCCGCGAGTGGCTGAATGTAATTAGCTCTTGGAATTTTGCTAGTTGGGAGAAAATATTTCCATATTGGCGGAGTGGCGCAGCTATGGAGCCAATACGAGAAATATGCTTTCTCCCAACGCCGGCAATATAATGTGGAATCACCGGCTCAAAATTCAATTAGTTTCGTATCACAACTTTTTTATTTTCAAAGTGGTTAGGCAGCAAATCAGACAAACAACTTACTGATTAAACTACATTTTCTCAATACTATCATGCAAGCTACCACGGAAACTGCTTGTTGCGAGCGGAAGTTTCGAGTTTTCTTTTTTCTGACAATTTGACAATTTCGGTTTTAAAAGAAGTAAAATATGTTGGCATGAATGAAAAACTGGAAAAAATAACCTAATTTTTGATATTGAGTGAGCTCGTTGCTGGTAGTCGACATGAAACAAGAATGGCGAGCGAAACTACAAATACAGTAAAATAGAAGATGAAATAGAAGAGTTAAAAAATCAGCAAAAAGCCCAAAATACAATTAAATCTACTCAAATGGCGCTTCAGAGATTGATGTTGCATGGTAAAGAGCTTGATCTGAAACAATATCAAAGAAAACAGTAAAAACATTATTGAAGCATTTTTTGTAGAAATAAGAGACACAAATGCAAGGAAAATTGATATTGGTGCTTAATATGAGCCTTCAACACTCACTACATACCAATGAGTGAAGGTGAGTGACTCAACCATCAGTGAAGCTGATTAGATGATCGAAGTTCTTCAGAAACCCTTTTTTTCTAAGCGAAAACAGTTGAGGTCTATTGGTAAAGGAGTCCATCTTTCCTGTAATTCAGGCATTTGTTGATTAGTAAACTCCTCTATTTCATCTTTTACCATTGCCACAACAACTGATGGTGAAGTTACAGTGTCTGTACTTTTATCTTGACCAGTTCCGTGTCTTGGACCTTGTTCAGGCTTTTGTTTGTGTTCTCAAGTTCTTGAATGAATGTACCTTCAGCATTAATAAAAAGTAATGTTGTTCGTTCTGAGAAACTTTGATTGAGTTTGGGCGTCAGTTTCTGTGAAAACATTGAAAGAAACTGCAGTTGTTCCTTCTTTTAAATTAAAAGAGAATAAGTGCTAACCGACTTTGTTCGGTTTGCCTTTCAAATTGTTTTCATGTCAAGTTTGTGGGTTTGAAAAGCAATTAAAAATTCACACCCACGTTGAAATCAGATATTATTAGCTTGAAAATGAAAGAAAGCTTAACCGAAATATAACTTTTTTTGGAGGGTTTACAACTTGTAACGGACTTTTGCTCCAACACTTGAATGAAATTAATTTATACAGTTTTTACGAAGCAATGTGTGGTTTCAAATCCTGAAAAACCAATAAAATACAAACCAATCTTAGCCAATCAGGCCGTTAATTCTGAGCCGGTGATTCCATATTATATCGTGTCTCTCTCCCCAACCAAAATGTTATGGCGATACAATCCTGTATTACCAACCTTAATCATATTGGGGGTGGAAGCGGAATCTTTTCATTATGATAATTCATGATTCCCAGGAATTTTTCGACCAATGATTCATAATAATAATAAGGATAATAATAAATAACTTTCTTTTTCCATAGTAAAAAATCAAAGCTGAACAGCTTATGGCCATGGGGCCGTGCTTAAAACCATTGAACTATATGTAATAACAATATTAATACAAATTAACTGACCTATATTTTAAAAATTTGAACATTTAAAAATTTCTGATAGCCTAAAAATATATCAAAATGCATTATAGAATTCAATAATATAAAAAGTCAGTGCTAATGCATTGCTGCATTACCTAAGGTTGGATCACTGAGACTATATATTATACGGAAGTTGAAATTATTTGTTACTTCATTTTACTTATCGTTATTAAATTCACTTACACCACTAATGGGCAATACTTAACACAACTGTAAAAAGCAGATCGTATGGCGAGCACATCATTCGGGTTAGTGTAGTCCCGAGAAGGACTGTTGTCCACGAGTTTTGATGTAAGTGACTTCAACCTATGAAGAAGTCATCTCAGACTCAAGAACTTTTTTAAGGGTTCAACACTGGCGGTAAAATTTCCTTTCACACTGATACTTAATTATTCATACAGTAATGGCTGCGAGCTTCACATTTTCATGCAGTGTATGGTTGCAAAATTCCACATTTTCATTTCGAGAATTAAAAGATATAATCCTTACCCAAACCCTAACCACTACTCCTAAACCTAACGGTGATTTTGAGAATTTTTGGTCACCCGAAAGCGAGGTTTACCTCCAATAATTTGGTTTGAAGATCAATAGCTTCGTATGCATAATGAAGTATGGGTGAGTAAGGAAATTTAGCAGCACTGGCATAGTCACTTTTGCCCCATGAGGCTTTAGTGCAATTTTACTGGCTGTCCCCTAACCAGCACATAGTGCAATATTCTGAGCATTTTCAAATAATTGCTAACTGTCCTGGGAAAGTTTTAAAAGTCCAACTGAGTTTTAAAGCCTTTTTAAATAGCCCTTGTAGTGAGACGTTTGCTTTAGTATAAATGAATGGTTCAAAAGCATTCTGTTTTTTCCAGAATTTCGGATAAATTTAGCCAAAACCAAGTAGTCAAAAAAAAGCATATATCTGAAACATTAACTTGAAAACGGTCTCACACTGGATCAAATTAGCCTGACTCTGAATGTGCAGGTCCTTAGGAGCTCAGCCTTGCCCTTCATTATTACCGTTACAATAGTTTTAACCACACTTCGTTTTTGTAACCAAACTTAAATGAGCTCAATAACACTACCAATCAGAAGTCAGCAGGCTGATCCACACAGGCAGGAGTTAGCACTGTCACTCCCCTTTCCTGTTAACCAGTAACATATATCTAGGTATGCTCAAATCACTCTTGTTTGATACTAATAGGAAAGCTATCAGAAGAGGACCAGGCAATAAAGTTAATCAAAGAATCACTCAGTGACCACTACACTAATGTGATTGGTTGGTTACAACCACTGACATGGAATTCTTCTTTTCGAATTCACATCAACCATATTTACACCAACCTGGAGATTGTGACGGAGACGCAACAAGGTAAAAACCCCTCTCCACTGTACACAATGATCGTCTGAAACATTTGGACTTGATTCTGCATTCTTGTAAATCCATCCACTTAACTTCAGGGCCAAGTTGTTCGAATGTTGATTCGCAAAATCCCATGGTTAGTTGCCATGACAACCAAAGGTTTTGTTGAGAATTAACTGAGGACTATCATTAATCAAACTCTGAGCAACTCAGCCCAGGTTTCGAATGTGTGGCTCCTTAACCAGTCTGGTCTAGCAGAATTGTCAGAAGTCACCAAGTTTACATTATACCCTGAAAAATTTCAAAATTTTTAGATTTGTTGACAAACTAGCAGGAATCTACCCTGTATTTTTGTCTTTCTGGCAACATCCTGTATATAAGTGTGCATTTACACTTGATTTCTTATCTTATGTTTTGGAAACATGGGCCAGTTTGGTTGCTGTGCTGTGCTGATGAGGCCAAGTAAGTTTGAGACAGCTTTCCTTGGCGTGTAACACTCAGGGTCACTTTAAAACTAAACATCGACTATTGGTGCCTACAAGATACTAAAACGTGTTTCGTTTTTCATGTTTTGCAAAACAGGAGCTGTGGCTAAGCGCAAACCCCTGACGTGCTTTGGAGATATTTTCAAACCAGGACTTCCCTTGAATGCCCAACCAAGACGAATCCTCGTTGAAGGTAGAGCTGGAGTTGGTAAGAGTACCTTGGCAGCAAAGCTTTGTTACGACTGGGCTGTTGGAAAAGAGTATTTGGCATCGTTCAAGGTAACATTTTGAAAAAGAACATGTGAAACTCAAATTATTGGTGTGTAACATTAGGTACTAAAGGCCCCCTACCTTGATCTCTTGTAATCCCGGTGTCGTCTTTGACTTTCTTTTGACCTATAAAACCCTTGCTTTGGTTGTCCACAATACAGATTGCTTACAGGAGTTGAGTAAAGCAAGTGAAGGATGCACCATTCATTCCTTTGGAGTACTAAGTCTAAGAGCTAACAGAACTATCTCTCTGGATTAAGGCTATCTTGACATTTTTGTTGTTTACAGTAATTTTCGAATCTTTTCAACTTTTCTTTTTAAATTGTTCCACATCTTTATAGCAATCTTGCATCTTCCTTTTGTTTTTTGCCAAATGATTGATTATTGATATAAAACAAATTATTTTCACCAGGTCGTCTGTTTGCTTGAGCTAAAGCAGGTCAAAGGGTGCTTGAAGGAAGGAATATTTGAGGAACTCTTTCCAAGAGACTTTGCCTTAAGCGAAGACGAAGTTTTCAAGTGTCTAACTTCTTTTCAAGAACATGTTTTACTTATTCTTGATGGTTTCGACGAGCTTAGTGTGGCCTACTCACAGGATGTTTTAGATCTATTTTCTCGCAAACTACTAAGAAATTCCACTGTACTGCTCACAACAAGACCTGGGAGAAGCTCTAAGATTTACAGGTTTGCGAATACTCACCTTCAGATTGTTGGCTTTAATACCGACAATGTCCATGAATTTATCAACAGGTACTTTGAGGATGACCCAACAAACGCGGAGAGTTTGATAACAGAATTAGAAGTTAACCCAGTAACTGAAGATGTTTCTAAGATTCCCCTTACTGCAATGCTTCTTTGTGCATTATGGGAAGAGATGCCCCATGCTGCATTGCAGTCAACAATGACCGGACTCTTTACCGAACTTGTACTTTGTCTGCTGAAGCGGTACTACACAAGAAACGTCAACGAGGGTGATGCTGTAGATGTGGAATTGATTTCTACTCTTGATGATATGCCAGAAGACGTTATGTCAAGCTTGCTTTCTCTTGGGGAACTTGCTCTGAATGGCTTATTCAATGATGAACTGATCTTTGATTTGAAGGAGGTTTCAAAACGGTGTCTGAATGACAATATCTTTGAACTAGGTTTTCTTACGAAAGAGGCAAGTGCTTCTAAGCTCAAGCCAGCTCAGAAATGTCGCTTTGTGCACAAAAGTTTTCAGGAGTTTTTTGCTTCCCTTTGGTTAAGCGGCAAGATGAAATCGGCATTCGCCAACGAAGACGATCTTGAAGAAGTAAGTGCTCTTGCCATGAGATGTTTAGCAACAGATGTTGAAGGTAAGTTCTGCTTAGGCCAATTAAATGACTCTTTTTAAATGCAGAGCTTATGTATGGGACTGGCAGGTACAATAAAGGGTAGGAAATTATGGAGATACTCCCTTGTACCAAAGTATTTCTTCTGAGACGTCCATTAATGGGGTAGGTTAGAGAGCTTGACATTTTGGCTATTTAGTTTTGTTTACACTTCTTTTATCCTTAACCATCGTGGAACGATCTTAAAATGCCTAGCGATTTCATTTAGGAGCTCAGCTGAAATGGTGACAGGGACTTCGTTTTACCGGTAGCGTGTTCAATTTTTTCATCATTAGAATTTTAAGGTTAACATTTGCTATCGACCAGTTCTATATACTTTTTCGAATAGGTTTTCTTTATTGTTTTGTATTTAAAAAGCTTTTTAATACGCAACATAGTTTGCGTGATTAGAGATTGCGAATACTAGTCTGCAGCCTTAGACGAACTAAGTTTTGTTGTTCTTAACGAGTACAGACTAAATTCGAAGCCTTACTTTTTAGATCCTTTAACCGATGAACTCTTTTTGCTGATTTTGACTGATGGTGTGCTATGACAGTGACGTGATATGCTGACGAACATGTAGATGTTAACCTGTGGTCTCGTTTTAGGTAACATTCTGTTTAGATTTGCTCCTGGACTCCTTGGTGACAGATCTGGTCCCTTTTTTGAGCTTCTTCTGTCAGAAGGTACCTTGCAAGCGAGTAACGAGGAAACAACGGGTGGCCTTTTTGAAGCTTGCTTGTTTTCTTTGTTCGAGTCTCAGCAAGGCCAACTGTCTCATGTAATTGAAAGCTTAATTCCGGATGGTGTAGTGAGGGTCTCTGCACGAAACATCACTGCTTACGGAGTTCGATCATTAGTGTTTTTCTTGCAGCACTCACACTTTGTGAGAACACTTCGGTTAGAACATTGCAACATCGACTGGCGGTCTGTATCCATAATTGCTGCAGCCCTTCCTCAATTTCCACACGTGAAGGAAATAATTATTAAACGAAACGTGACTGGATACCAAGGAGTGCGAACTTTTAACGACTCACTAACACTGAGTCTAGCCTTAGAGCGACTCACCTTTAGTGGAAACTACATTAGTAGAGAGGTTGCGAGAGACTTTGTACAAATCTTAGATCGTTGCCCCAAATTGCTTTACCTGGATTTCAGTTTCAACAGTTTGGGTGACGAAGGAATGAAGATAATATTCTGCAAACTAAAGCATCTTGCCAACCTTAGAGAGCTTCATCTAGCAGGCAACGAGCTCACTGCAGAAGGAGTGGCAACTCTTTGTTACAATCTCAGATATTTACCCAAATTACATCATCTTAATCTGGGAAACCAGTTCGGCATTGGAGCAGCGGGTGTCCAACTACTCGCAAGAGATCTTCCCCTGACTGTCCCATGCCTTCAGGCGTTGAGCCTACAACGTGTAAACGTGATTCATTCGAATTCTGTCGATGCGTCCAAAGTTATCTTCAGATCTCTTGGCAAGTGTTTTGAACAACTTCCTCAACTTACCTCATTGAACTTAAATGGAAACAGTCTTTATGATGGAACTCATATCGGAGAATGTGTCCAGCATGCCACGAAACTAGTACGTCTAGATCTTTCAGGAAATGGCTTTGGAGACGAAGGAGTTAAGAATTTCTCCAAGACATTGCCGTGCTTAACAGCATTGCAGGAGCTTTTGCTCGACAAGAACAGAATCAGTTGCGAAGGCATTTCTTTCCTTTTGGATGAAGTCAAGAAAGTTCATACTCTGAAACTTCTTTCGTTTGACAGCAACAAAATCGCAGACAGAGGCATCAAGAAACTTACTGGAGTTTTGCCGCATCTCCTAGCACTTGAAACGCTCAAGCTTGGTTATAACCTGGCCACGGAAAATAGCATTCAAGAACTTGCGCGGACACTCCACGTCGTTCCACAGATGAAGTATCTCAGTATCAAAGGAAATGCTGTTAGTGAGAAAGGCTTTGTGTGTTTGATAGAAGTTCTCGAAGCCTTGCCTAATCTAAGAACGCTTGTGATTGGGGCACCAGTGACATTCCACGATGGAATCGAAGCAGGAGTTCCAGAAAGTTTTGTCATACCGCCGGTAGCTTACCGCGAGAAAGAACAAGACCGTAAGTTATAATGTTCTGTTTACATCTAAATTGAAGAAATATATCGGACAAGAACGTTTAAATTGTTAATTACAAACCAAGATCTGAATAAGGTTAGTGAAATGGCCATGCCTCCAGCTAGCTTTGGTTGTCAGAGATTTTATGCAACGAAACAATCGTTATGTGTTGGTAAAGACAGTTTTAATGCAACTCCATACATAACTGTAGTAAACGTATTTAAAGAACGCTCCCCTAAAACGATTGTAATAAATGTCGTTCGATCTCGATTGTTTAATGTATCATGGAGATATTCCACAACTTAATTGCTGTCATCAATACGGTCGAATATTCTGCAGCGAGACTACTTTTTCGTTCGGCTTTTTGTCGTATCTCCAGTGTGTTCTAAGTTTTAAATCGTTGGTGTCACAAAAATGTGCTGCAATAAGGTATTTCGTGTTTTGTGCTTTGCAGTGGACATATTTTCTCACAACTCAAATTCCCGCAAATTCAACCAAGAAATGTTTGTGCAACAGCTAGATCAAGAGCAAAGTTCTTGTAGTTTGCAAGGTCTTTTACGCAACTAAAAAACTTCTGCAGTTTTGAAAATAATTTGTTGTCCTGTCTTATCAAATTCTAACTTTTTTGCTATTTTAAGAGTTATTAACACTTTATCAAATCTTTCTCCCAGTTCCTACTGCATCTGAGTGGAAGGATGGTTATTTTACGGATGAACCGCAGACCAAAGAGCATGGATTTGGCGATGATTCTAAAAGGAAATGCTCGCACGTCCGATTTACCCGTGAAACGTTTGAGTTGTTAATAAACACTGCTAATGCACATCCAAACCTTCAGGAAATCTAGTAAGTGATACCAATCCTTCGTTATTGTCCTTTTATGCTTTTAGATTCCTACAAGTTTGTGAAGGATAGGGGAGGCGGGGAAAGGGGAAAG
>JAOBAT010146917.1:0-11088 GCA_026413305.1 Hydrozoanthus tunicans
CATCCGCTATGGTATTTGCTATATACAATGAGAAAGATAAGACTTAATTTTATATTCTGGTGCCAAAATTTTTTTTTACTTCAAAACAAAAAAAGAGCTGAGACCGACGATGTTGCCAAACAACAGCATAACAAACATCACAGCATGTGTATGTGTTAGTGTAAAACATTTGTATCTCAGCAACCGAAAGTGCTATTTTAATGAGATAAACGACATTTTTCATCTTTTTCGACAAACTTTCTAGCACTCTAAATTCCATAATTCCGATATATACACTTTAAATAAATAATTATACATTCAGTAATAAGAGTTTTATTATTGTTTGCTGCTATAATTCTAGCTTGGTTTTTTCCTAATTTTATGTATACAGTAAAAACTTTTGGGACATTGAAGACTTTTATTTTTTAAAGCAGTTTTGACACCATCTATGTAGATGTATTTAATTTTTCTCTCGACAAAGAAATTTTGTTTTTTTTATGAAAATTTGAAATATAAAATCTTTTTAAAAAATTCACTGTTAATGTTCTCTTGGTTTTTGATTGCTTTAGAATTAATTATTGTATTCATAAAACCCTTTCACAGGTGTTTTCACTCTTTTGTGATCCTTGATCCTTGCTTTTTATTCAATGTTTGTTTTTATTAACAGGAAAATATAATGAACGTAACTAGTATGTAATTTATGTAAGGCATACTAAAATATGAAATTATGATAGATTTACCTGGCCACTTGTGTTATGAAAGTTGTTATTAATTATAAACACACCTCAATCTTTGTCGTCACAGTTTGTGATGTTTCTGATAAGTTATAACAGACTGAAACCAAAATACTGTTTTATTGTTAATTTGAAACGGTTATTTTCAACTGTTGAGGTATAAGAAATTGACATTAAAAATTGCAGTGCTTTATTTCTTAATGACTTTGTGTTTTCAGAAATTAATAGAATGGCAGGGGATATACTGAAACAATGGAAGAGCCTTGTTAGACAGAGCCAAGGTAGACAGTTTTATTCAGTCATAAATTATAATATAGTTATTATAAATTTACATGGAGAGAGAATAAAAGTTGTTATTAGATATTCTAGCTTTTTATTTTATTTAGCTAACTTATTATTTTTTTGCTTAATGTGGGGGCATTCTATGGTATTCTAATCTAAGAAGAAGGTATATCTAAGAACTCAAATTTTAAGAAATCTGAAGCTAAATCCAAACTCTTACTTTTCCCTCTGTTAATTTTTTAGACCAAAAAGTTTTAATAAAATTTTAACTGCAAAAGTCAAAAATTCAAGTCAAAAATTGTCATTTCCCACAAAGTTCTAATTTAGGTAAGCACATATAATTTTAATTTACTACAATTATTAAATAGTTAGTTTTAGTCCATTTATTTTGCACAGAACATTTGTAACGGAGGGGAATACTTTGTAAAGGAGGGGAAAGCACATTTTGCCAAACTTGAATTTTTTATCATAAAGAGTTCAGTTTTGCAACTTGCATGTTTTGTCTGTTGAGTACTAGTTTTTTTTTGTTTAACACAGTTTTATTTGTTTAGTCACTGATCTATTAGCTTTGTATTTTCTTGAGTTAATAATTGGGTCACCTACTTGATTGCCATGCATTTCTTTAAAAGTGTTACAGTCACAATCCAGGCTCAGTTTGAAATGCTGAATATATTATATAGTGTGACAATTCAAATTAAAGCTAGTTCTGAGTAGAATTGAGGTGTGTCATTAGATTTATCAGGTTTAGGTTTTTGAAGTTTTATTAATAATTAGAATATATTTGCCCTTCCCATTTTTTCTAAAATTTTGTAAAATATCAAATTTAATTTTCCTGGCAAATGGAATGGAATTGAAAACACTGCTACTCATTGACTGAGTTTGCAGACCCTGCTGAAAGATAATTGTTTGAGATAACTAAGTAACAAGACTACTAATTGGAAAAACCTGGGCACAGTTGTATCAAAATATTATGGGATATTTACTCTGCTTGGCAGCCTCTGCTAAATCTACATTGTAGTATGTACAGTTCTAATTCTTTTAAAGTTTTTTTTTATCTGGCTCTGTTTGATACTTTAAGAGATTGAACCTCATTGTACAAGTACCTCACACTTTTTAAATGGGCATTTGATATTGTGGACACAGTTTTCCCCTCCGTTACACTACCATGTCTAAATTTGAAAGTCCCTCTTAGAAAACTCTTTGTCCTAAATGTTTGTTATTGTGTAGGTACATTCACTATACAATAGCTGTTCCTGACAATATAATGTATTTCTGATTTGCATTAAGAATTCAGAGAATTTTGATGTAAAAAATAAATGTTTGAAAACTGACATTTTTCTGATTCCCCTCCGTTACAGCAACATTTCGATTGATATTATAAGCAAATGTATAAAAAACTGAAACTGAATATATCTAAGTTAAAATATACCAAGTCTCCAACCTTACTATATGTGCACTTCTGAATATAATTTAACAATTGAGAAAAAATTACTGTTTTAAACTCTTTGAAATTCCCCTCCGTTACAAGGCCAATACCATGGAATGCCCCTGTAACAGTTTTATACCATGTCACCTGTTATGAAGTCACACTATTACATGATTGTTATTGATGACAGGGTGTTGCTTAATCAAATATGTTTTGACTTTGTGTAATTAAGTTTTTGTGCCTTCAGTTAGTGCAATTATCTTGATGAGTAATGAAATCATGTTTCAGACAAGAACAAAGTGAATGGAACAAATGAAAGTATTGAAAACAACTCAGAGTTTTCAGAAAACTCCAACAAGCAAGGTATTGATATGAACACCAGAAGTTAGTAAATTGATTTTGTTCATGAATTTAGAAAACTTGCAGTTTTAATTAACATTATTTCTTTTAAAAATAAATTGGAAGAGAGTGTTAGCTTAAA
This sequence comes from Hydrozoanthus tunicans, assembly GCA_026413305.1. Taxonomy (NCBI): domain Eukaryota; kingdom Metazoa; phylum Cnidaria; class Anthozoa; order Zoantharia; family Hydrozoanthidae; genus Hydrozoanthus; species Hydrozoanthus tunicans. The sequence goes on from JAOBAT010146917.1 coordinate 2,903, forward strand.
GGTGCTTCCTTGTTCCTTATTAATTTTCTCTTACTACATTTGTAGGTCATTAATTACACCTTTTGCTAGTCATTAACTCAAAATAGTCATTCATTTACAAGTGTTGAGGGATGGTTAAAAAATCACTGTACATTCATTAACGCCGTACTAAAGTTTGTTAGCGTGGAGAAAACTTTCTATAGCGTGTACTTTAAAATATGCATGAACATTCAACAGCATGGTCGTACAATCTGTTGCACCTTTGGATATCATGTGCATGGTTTGTAACTTCACTAGCATGAATTGACAAAATGTTAATGGACAATCAGACTATGGTTTGAACAATCTTTTATGGTTCTTGAGTAATAAAATTTATGTTTATAATTGACGACGTCAGTCGTTGGACCAACAAAGTTTCAATTTTTTAAATCTTAGCTGCCAATCCATAACCTTTGGTTGAATTTAAGCCAAATTTGGGCTGGTCATGATGTATCTCAAGTATTCTTCAGAATAGTTACTAAATTTTGTCCAAAGGTTAAGGGGTTTGCAGCAGATTTCAAAAAAATTGAAAATTTTTCTGTCCAACAACTGACATAATCAGTTTAAAAAAATAATATTGTTGTTATCTTGAGAACCGTAGGATATTTGACAATTTTTTTCACCACTCTTCCTCATTAAGAAAGGTCTTTTCACTGATATGACAAAATTCTTCAGATGCATGTGATAGGAACTTTAAATAATAAAAATGTTATTTAAGGTACGTTTTTTTTGGGAGCAGCATGTACATGATAGTTAATGTCCTACAGATACTGTACAATAATCAACTATTGACTGATTTCGAAACTTTCCTGTTGTGGATTTTTAGGGAGAGCTGCTGAAGGGGCCAAGGCTGGCAAGAGGTTACGTGACAGCACAACTGAGGCAAACAGATCTCCACAACCAGAGAAAAAGACAAAAACCTTGAATGAAGTAAAAAATAGTATTTCACCCAAGCCACTGTCCAAAACAAAGATCATACCTCCTCAACCAAAGCGTAAGACCGGAATAAATTTAAACTATTGAATGATGTCAGTAGATGTTTTCAACTTTTCTTCCCGCTGGTAGCATTTTGGGTTTAAGTGATTTTGTTGTTTTTGTTTATCGATAGCTGTTGCCATGGAAAGCACTGGGTTTATGAATGCACTTGCTTCAGCAACTGTTTCAACTCAGGCGAGGAAAAGAAAAAGGGCAGCAACAACAAAGGTAGATTCTAGTACATTCAGTGATCTCGTAGGCCAAACCAACTAGAGAGAGCGCTTTGATTAGTTATGTTGTTTGGGCAATTTTGGGCTTGATAAACAAGAAGGAATCTCTATAAATGTTGCATTCATAACAGAGAATGGACTGCTTTGATTAATGTTGATACAAAAATAAGCGACACACCATGTGAACTTTCTTTCTCTCTGCTTTTATTCTTCTTCCTTTTTACATGTATCGTAAAACAGCTAGATAAATTCAAGTATCTTGTTACATTTGTTTATCCTACTGACAGCTAGGTTAATTATCAAAGATCATACTTCAACATTAAACCCATGTATGGATTTAACGTTTTAATCACTTAAAGAATGTACAAATATTAATAATCTTTATGATGGAACATATTAAGCAGCTTGTCACCTTTGGATGGTTTTGAGCTCGGAGCATAGCATAGAAGCTAACGTAAACATCCAACAAATCCAAATTTATTCCAACAGGAAACTGTGAATGATGAGAAAATTATTTGGGGGGCTACAGCCATTTTGTTAGCTTCATGCCTGTTGGAATGAAATTAGTATTTTGAGGGTAAATTTAGTGAGTCATGAAAAAGTTAATTTTTAAAGTTCAGTGGGGCAAAGACAGTATGTCAATTTCAAGCCTGTCAAGTCTCCCTCGAGCTCCATAAGTTTTTGGCTCAGTTTACAACAATGAAGAATTTTCTGTGACTTGAACTGTGTTACTCATTCTTGGTAAAGTTAGTTTTCTGTACAATAAGTCACAAAAATTTCCAGTCTCAACTCTTAATGTTCAGTGCATTTCTTCTGTACCACAGGCAAGCACTGCTTCTAACACTACTACCACCACTACTAACTCCACGGCCTCATCAGCTGCAAAGGTAACTTGAATAATAATTTATAGAACAGATAAGAGCAAAATGTTGCCCTTAAGGATGCCAGAGAATTTGAAGCAATGGGCAGAGAGGGAAGGTGTACATACAACTTATATATATTAATTATACACACATTGTTATGTTGTAGCAAAGAACTGTTTGTGTTATAGCACATCGTACTGTATAATAATTGATTTGCTGCACAATCTGATTTACTCTGAAAAATTTCAGTCAACTTACACACCTGGTCTCCTGGATGAGATTCTAAGCAGCCAAAGCCAAACTCATGGCTTGGAAGACAAAGATGTTGAGAAAGAGAAATCCAAAGACAAGGACAACAAAGAAAGGTGCTTGATTGTTATTTATTGGCATTATTAACCTTCTATTTACTATTATAATAATACATGTACATGCAGAAGTATGTAAAATAAAATAATATATAATTATAATAATGCAGTCACTAGGTTAAAGTTGTCAGCCAGAAACTAGGTACCTTGATATGCATCAGGTTTTTTCTAGTTCTTGATTTACTTGCCTTACTAGGAAAAAGAAAGCACAGCTTGATTTTCAGTTTATTACATTTTTACAGTGGTTGATAGAAGATTTTTCATTTGAGATGTACTTGTCACCAGTGCAATACAACAGGTATTACCAGGAACAAAAACTAACACCACATTCACAAACCACTCAGTGTTTTCAGCTATTCATTTTGTAAACTAGTCCCAGTCTTAATAGTTCATAGACAATAACTTAAGTCCAGTCTCCGAGATATCCACAGTAAAGAGATTTTGCAACTTGAAAAAATCAAAACTAGAGGTTCTTCCATTGACTCACATAGTTTACAACAATCTGTTTCATTCTAGTAATGGTACAGAAAAGTCAACACCCACTGGGTCACCACAGCCAATAGACTCTGCACCAAGTAAGTTTTTTATGTGCAGTAAAAGAACAGAAACATTTTTACCTAAAGTAAAAGACTGATATCAAAATTAATGAACAAAAAAATAAATTAATTTCAAGCTTTGTCTGCTGATTCAAGGAATGCTGGCTCAAATGACCAAATTCAAATTTTCTCTATGTATTTCTGCACAATTTCAACTGCCAATGTTATTTTCATTCCCTATCAGGTGGAGATGCTGGAGACTTCACAAATGATAATGAAGTGAGTACACATTCTCATACAATACAAGCTTAAGGAACTCTAGAATATTCATCAGATCTCCATGTTTTTTGCAAGTGATGAACATTGTATTAGAATGTGAAAGCATGATGTAAATATTGATTACAAAAATTTAATATAAATTTTTTTTTATCAACAATTGGGTTTTGCAAAAATTGGAAATTGTTTTGTCATTTTTCCTGCATTTATCCTGTTGCTTAATATTAATGAGTGAGTTTTTCTGTGTGTTTTTTATGTTGCATCAAGACTTTGCACTGCAGCTTCTTTGTTAGATAAGTTGTATTTCAAAAAAGCATAATTGCCTTGATAGTAATATTTTGCATTATTGTGATGTAATGTTTTTAAAAATAAGTTCATGTTCCAAAATGGCTAAAAAATTTTGGCAACCTGAGTTACTAGTTTTATATGTGTTTGTACTTTTCCAGAATATTTAAGGATGAAAAAATGAATCATTATGTTAAAAACTTACCTTTTCCATACATAAATATATGTTAACTGTATTACAGAATCATTATTTATTTGTTGAGAGTGGACAATTAACCTGCTCAGGTCTATCTTTCACTTAATATTTTTTTCTCATGCAATACTGTATCTGTATGTTGTATTTTAACAGCAAAGCAAGACCAAGGACTCACCAGAGAACAGTAAGTGAATAATGGAGGAGCAACATGCATGATGCTTGTTTCAAGTTATAGAATCAGTTTGTTCAAGCGATTATTATTATTTATAGAGTTGTTTTACTGTAGTTTTTGGAAAGTATTTTTGTAAACAGCCTCTCAACATAATGGTGTGAACCAAACCACAGTACTTTTCAGTAGCCAAAGACATTAATTTGGTGAAAAGTGTGTTGTATGTAAAGTTGTTCATGAAATGGGGAGGGGTGGTTAAATGGGACAAGTTGTTTTACCACTTAAGTCACAACTGCAGTAAGTGATCTTTCTTTTTTGTTGTTTAAACTAACATGCTTTGATTTTACACAAAGGTCAAAAATATTAATCTTAGGTCTACAGATTTTAAAGAAACTATTGAATGCGTTATTGAGTGGATATAAACTTGTAGTATTTTTTGTATGATGAATAAATTATCGTTGCCTTAAGATCATGGGAAAGGCTGACGTTTCGAGTGTTAGCCCTTCATCTTAACTAACACTCGAAACATCAGCTTTTACTATCATCTCATGACGACAATAATTTATTTATCAAATAAAAAATACTGCATGGTCAAAACTAATGTTTTCTCATACAAAGGCTTACAAATCTGTTCTCAACAACAAACTCAAAGCCTGGGCTGCCTGTGTGGTAGTACATGTACATTGATGACAGTATTAGGGTGTATGTACAGTATGTTCAAAGATTGGACACTCAAAAAAATTTAAGTCCTGATCTAGTCAGGTGCCAGTTATATTGGGAGTCTACATTTCGATTGACAGTAGTTTGTGTTTTTTAACAGCACCTCCTGCAAGTGTGGACTCGACTCCCTCCACCTCGACTGATGACACGTCATCCTTAGCTGCAGATCAGCCGGTCAAGAAAAGCAAAAAGGGCAAGAGAGTAAGATGGGCTGAAGACCATAAGCTGACTAAAATGCACTACTTTGACTTGGATGAGGAGGAAAGAAGTAAGTTTTCACAATGTAAATCAGAGATGTGCTTTCTGTGAGGGTGCTAGAAACTGGGTTATGCGCTTATCACTGCTTAAATTGAAAGCTCTGTTTTATGGCTTTTTTAGTTAAATTCTAAACCATTCAGCAAATTTTATTTACGAAATGTGAGTCAGAGTAATTAATTTTTCATAAAGTATTCAGTTATGTTTTAACTTATAATTAAAGCAACGCTTTGGCTGTATTTTGTTGTGGTTTTCTCAAAAGAACATGCATCATAAACACTGTTGTGTAAAACGAAAGGCCAATAGGAATATTTAAAATTCATAAATACTTTATTTCCTAACCTTGGGTACTGTGTAGCCTCATACTGTATTTTGAATTGTTTCGTCAGCTGTTGTTCGACACCCAGTAAACTTTGTGGATGCTGCTCATAATGAAATGGTTAGGGAGAGACAGGTAAGAGCTTCCTTGATTAATTAATTACTTGTAAGTTTGTTTTATTTACACAAAATTGTATAAACTGAGTTTTTTAAACTTTCCCTTTGATTCAATTTCTTTGTAGTTATTTTGTTAACGAAATGATTGTCTAGTGAATAATACAAAGTTGCTAACTAGTTATTTTAGAAAATAACTTATTGTTATCTGTCTTTGTTCCTTCTTCTGTCCAGCTTGTTGAGCAGGCCAAAAGACTTAGTGAAGATCGTATGTCAGAGAAGATTTTGGTAAGATATAATTTTTGTGCTGCTATATCCTTTACGATGTCTAATTTTTTTTATTTTTCATGTCAACCTTTTCCACCTAGTAACAAAATACACAGCTGCAGTAAAAGTAAGATGCTACAAAAGATTTGTTATTTGAGAAATCTTGAGTATAGAACTTTGTTAATACCATATCAGTTGATTAATAATGCCTTTATGCTGGTGTTTTTTCAAAAGTTGCAGCTGTGTAAAAGTGTTCATTAATTGTAGAAACATCTATGTTAGGGAACAGCCTTTGTTATTAGAGATGTTAGTATCAGTAAACTTCTTCAAATCCAACAGTTATTCACTCAGGAATTCGTTTGAGCTTTAGCATTTTGTTGGAGCAATAGATTGACGTGTTGATTGTACGTACACTGATGTTCCTTAACCTAATTGTTGGTGATGATTACTTCTAGTGGTACCGACCCAAGAGTATTGAGGTGAAGCATGAACTGCCAGAGCCTGGGTCAAAGAGTGAAGAACACCAAGTTCAGGTTAGAGCATTTTATCATTACAGACAAAAAACAATTAATTATTACCATATAGGACAGAGTAAGTGCCCTTGTTTGAGTGATCACTCGTCTCCTGAAATTTATTGCAGCAGGAGATGGGTGCTTGGTGATGTGCACTGCAGAACACAATAGCTGGTTTAGAAAGAAAGTGCTGCACAAGTTGACTACTCAGAAATTATTTTTTCAGTCGCCAAGGGGAATCAGATCCACAACCTTCTGATTACTGGTCAGAAGCTCTACCCACTAAGCCTGCATAGCAAGCACAGAGGGGAACGAGTTATTAAAAAAAGGAAGAAGAGTTCCTGTCTTCTTCCTTTTTTAAATTTTCATCTTCCGTGACCCCCCATCCCTCCAATTTGCCCTTGCTGCACAGGCTCACATGGGAAGCTGAATCACTGTGAAGCACTTTCTTTCTTAACTTTTGACCAAACAAACTTCTATATGGTTTGGGCTTGATTATTAGAAAAGTGACAGACAGTCACCAGGTGACGCCACTAAATTTAGTGATAACTCTACTACTCATACACCCCAAGGGATGAAATGGGTGTCAAAAGAAGAGGACCAGCTTGAAAAATTAGATTTTGAAATAGAATTATTTGAGGATAGCAGCTGGTGTTTGTTGTTCAAAACAAAAAAGTTCACAAGGTCAAGATTTTTGTGATTTAATAGTTGATTAGGCTTTTTTTTATCCAGAGATCTGAATCAAATTTTAAATTGTTTTGAATTAGAAAGATACAGTTCTTCAGATACTTTATGCCATTTCTTATTTCTTACATTTTATTTTACAGAGTGTGATATAAGTTTTTCTCAATACTCAAAATAGAAAATGTCTGTGTTACAGTACTTCTAAACATTCAGAATGCATGCAGGATTTGTGGCAGTATGCGGGCTAACCGGTAAAAATTGAATTACATTGCAGAAAGAAAGAGAATCGAGTATTCTGGCTGATCTGTATCTGTCAAAGTCCAGGTAAGCTATTAGATTTAAAAGAATTATTTTAAGGGTTAATATAGGTATATGACCCAGTTTTGTATGGTATCTTTGTACCAAGTAATGCTCGTATTGAGGTCTACAAAACTAAGTACAGTTTATAGCAATTTAAGATCATTCTATAACGATTTAGGTTTTGTGGATTGCATATTATTGATCATTCTTGGTAGAGTTTGTGGGTACTGATCTGAATTCTCAAGAAACACCTTTATAACTTAAGAAATATAAATACTAGTTTTCAAGCTTTCGTGTGTATAATATGTGACATATATAAGGTTGTTAAAATCCAAAAACTTTACGGTTTTCACGCGCTTAAAAAAATTAAAAAAGAAATATAAAGTTTAGAAATTCATTCGAACTCCTGGAGATATTGTCGTGGTATAAAAGGATCTCTCTTTAATTATTTTACTCTGACTTGTTGTCTTTTCGGCAGCCTTCCCGACAGTCCTGCAGAGCCTGACCCGGTAATCAACAAGGCACCTGAGGGTGAACCAAAGATAATTCCACACGATGAGGTGTGTCCGTCAGTAGCTTGTCGATGTTTTATCAAGGGTAGAAGGTGCTTTTGAGGGCTTAATGTATGGCGTAACTAAAAGAATAATCGCGAGCCAATCCAGAAGCGTTTTCAGCACAGATATGTTAGTTCAAGTTTTAGTATACGCGTTACCTACCTAGTAGTACTGTATCTTTAAAATCAAATACTAGACTCAACAGTTTAAACAGTAGCTGACTACGTTTCGTTCCGGTCACACAAACTTTCTCAGGTCGAGTGTGATCTGTCACGTATTCACGTATATGCAACTAGATGATTAATCTTCATAAAACACGTTGTAAACCCACTCAGTTGCTAGGGTACGAGGTTTATGATGGAAAACAATATAAATGGTTTCCGTGTTTTCCCCCTTACCTAATGTGAACATGCGGGAGGAATTGGGAGAAACGGAGATAAGCATAGGAAAGTATGCTGTGGAGGTATCAGGTTTTCAAGTGTTCTACCAGCCTCCCAAGTGTTTATAACCCGGGGGGGGGGGGGGGGGTGCCCCCTATAACGGGGTTGT